>VHZZ01042830.1:7473-19574 GCA_009801015.1 Silene noctiflora
TCAATGTAAGAAAATGGTTTTCTCCTTATTCTTGTTTTGTTTGCATGCATAAGATTCATTTTAATTTTATGACTAAATTAAACATATACATATTCTGAATTTGTTATATCTTGAGAGTCAAGATTTTCTTCAAAAAAATGTGCATAAATTAACATAAATGGCTCCACCTAACTCGTGGAACAACGATTTAAGAATAGTACAACTCATTTGACAACGACTAAATCATTTAAAAGACGGCACTTTTGCAGCATTTCCAACCGCAACATTACTGAGGTACTCGATCGAAAAATAGGGATATAAGTCCCGAAAATTTGAGGAATCCCGTGTCTGCACAGTAACCGTACTCGATCGAGTTACTGAGGTACTCGATCGAGTAGCCTCTACTCAATCGAGTTAATGTCACTCGATCAAGTAAGTAAGAAACAAAATAATTACCAAATCTGCAATTACTTAAACCTGATCGAGTGCTTAAATACTCGGTCGAGTCAGGCATATTTGGTCGAGTTGCCCTGGCACTTGGTCGAGTAAGCCAAGAATGAACGACAGTTATCGTGTGATGATTAGTAACTCTTGCAAAACATTAATTCGTTCGGAGTCCAAGACATACCTAGAACTCGTCACTAGTTATTTCCCAAGCCGGCACTATTGCCGTCACAAAGCACCCAGTAAAACATCACAACAACATCACCATACTTACTCTATCTCATACACGATCATGTACAATTCTATTAAGTACAACAATATGCTATTAAACTCACATGACATCCATTCAACCATCACAACATGCTCATAGCCGTCATCACATATCGCAACATATAATTGGTTATCCAACGTAATCCCACACATACACCTTATACCCCACCCACTTGTTCCATCACATACCCACACATACAATATTAAAAGCAATCAAGCATCACATACGGGACCAAGTTACACATAGCATTACTTTTTCACACATATTCTACACACAACATACATATCCATATAATTCCCGACTCAACATCCCCATTCGTAGTGGTCGACTTAAGCATTTTGGGGCCAGGATTTTGGAATGAAGGCGCCTTCCCACCCAAAATCAATTTCAAGGGGCTCCCAATCTACATACACCAAATTCATTTTATTTAACTCTCTACATTCATTAAGTTCATTGGTTACAGGTTCCAAAATCGTCGATCTGATACCACTTAGTAACACCCCCATCTACCAAGGAGCCTTCTCCAGACCTTCCCTAGCAGATACGGGCATTACCATCTCGGTTGCCCGAGGAAAAGTATATCAGAACGTCAATAAAAGAATGAACATTTACATTTGATTACATTTTATACTCAACATAAAGGAAGATACAACAGGTGGCTACAAAACTATACTACACTGCTCATGTCAAGATTAGGTGAAAGACGCGTCCCTCCAACACTCAACAAGCTCCAAATCAACACCTGCCAGCACTAACTGCTCACCATAAGGATCACCGCAGAACACACAAAAGAACACAAACAACCATAGAAGGTCAGTAACTGAAGATAAACGCACCCACATAACAAATACAAGTATATCTCCGACTTCCTTACAACTCCATTCACCTGATTAACACCGTTGTGTTGTCCTGCCGGATTACCGGTCGAAACCAGTAACCCTCACCGCCAGTGGGGACCGCAGCCTTACCACCTAAGCCCCGCTCAAAACCATAGAGCAAAAACCCATTGAACCTTAATGTGCACATTCCCCTTGTGACGGGAACCACAAGGGGCGAACAAGGGCGTGAAGCCATTCCCGAAAATGACTCCACTGAGCCGAGGGCACACCTCGCGAACCACGTACAATACCACAACCACAATTATCAATCATGCAAATACTATAAATTACTATCACAACCATAATTCTAAATCATCGATAATACCATTACATCAAACACATAACAACCATCAACAGTACTGAGTAGGAACACCTACCTTTAGCGATCTGCAATTAGCATCATGACCCAATAACCGTGAAACCGCCATCTAAAACACCTAACACAAAGACATACTCTTATTACTAATAACTATAATCCAACAACATAAGGATGACGGTGTTGATGATGACTTACCAAAGCCCGGCATTCCGGCGGTAGATTCGCAACCCGGCTTGAGTCCCCGTCTCCATGATAGGTTGTCAAGATGAAGGATAAGGAAGGTGGTGGGGGAGATGTGTCGTCGTTCTAGGTTTAGGAAAAAATGAGAAGAAGAAACTGATTTGGGTTTACGACTTTGCGATTTATATTATAACGCTGAACAGTACCTACTCGACCGAGTGAGAACCAACTCGATCGAGCTCCCTCTACTCTATCGAGTATCTAGACTACTCGATCGAGTAGCCCAAGCTAGACCGAGTTCTCAAACCCCAAAGCTTCTAAGTCCTCAAGGTCCGTTCTAACAAAGGTCCCAATGGTCAAACACGAGTCTAAGGTCAATCAACGGGTCCCAAACAGGGCGGGTATTACAACAAGGCGGTCCACCTCATCTTTGGTTAATCCTAGAAGGTCCATAAATTGTTTTTATACCCTTGAGCACAAGGAGGCAATACAGGAAGGTTTTCCACATCCAATCCACCATCGCTGAAAAATTCCTCTTGAAAAGGACATATTTCGCCTCCTGGAAAGGCAAAAACATGATGTTCGGGATTCCAATATCCAAGACAACCATATAAGAAGGGCTTGCCACTTTTACTTGCTTGAAGCTAATGATCGATCGAATGTTGAAGGCGGCCATGTCATGCTTCTCGACATTTGAGAATTTATTCGTCCACTCCTTGAGTCGCAATTCAAAAACATCCATATTTTTATGAAAATTTATTTTTTGGAGTTATTGGGTATATGTACTAAGCTACGAAATAATATAAGGAAGAATTGTGCGAATTTAGTCTTACCAGAGGTCTCTATTTATACTATTCGGTCTTTCCTAAAATATGCTCAGGAAGAGATCGGCTCAAGAGATAATGCAGCACCTGCTGCGCTCTCTGGAACTGTTGCAGTTTTTGGTGCGTCTCTTCCCGGGGCCTGTGTCTCTGCTGTTTCCTGCAAAGGACTTTCCTAATCCCGAATTAGTTATTATTTCCTATTCCTATAGGGATTTAATATGCTATATTCCGTAAATTTTAGTATCCTTAATAATTTTCGGACTTCCTATTTTTATGCGGACTTCCGTTCCGAGACGTGATCGCATTTCAAGGCAGCACCATTTCTCCATTCCCGCACAATTACCCTTTTCTTTTTTCATTCATTTTTCTCTTGCGTGTGAATGAATGAATTCTTACTTTGCCTTTCTTTGTCTTTATATAGGACTAAACCCTAGTTAGGTTTAGCTTACTTGTTCTCCAAGGATGTCGTCGTCTATTTAGTGGGGTTTTATTCAACTCCCCTTGTTCTATTACCCGTGACCCATAGGCTGTTGCCTTCCGTTTCCGAGTGAATCAATATCCGTGCCTTGGCCCAATATGTAAGAAATTTGACCTAAAAAGTTTGCCCCTAACTTCGTATGAGACACGCTTCAAACTGATGAGTGGGGAAATTAACTGATCACCAAATCTGCGCAGTCTTTTCGCCCCTCTTCCGACGCACGCCTCATCATGACCCCACTTCCCTATTAATCTCCCATTTCCCAATCCTTTTCCATCTAAATCTCCAACCAACCGTCTAATACCCCTCTATCCTATATTATTTTCAAAACCTCAACATCTCCTAAAACTCTTCATCTCCGTCTTCCCCTTTGTTTTCTTGAAATCGCCATTTTTGCGGATTCTTGATCTACTCCACCAAGATAATGCATCTTTCTTTATTGACTAATATTTTAGTACACATAATGGGAAAAACTGGTCAATCTTCGTCTTCCTCTTATCAAATTATCCTTGAGCCTGACGAATTATTCCCGTCCCAAAACATTCTCAAACATCCCCACAACTACGATTCAAAACTTACTTTCGATGATTTTCCGATGATTAAAGAGTCCCTTGGCCTTGGCGATGGTGTGGTAGTGCATATCCCCACCCTTGGCCAAAAAGCGGACGATATAATGAAGGGGTGGGATTGCATGTACCTATACCCCTTCAAGTATGGCATGCGATTCTCCTTCCCACTTATGGTTAGGGAGTTCATTCTCCTGAACCGGACACCCATAGCCCACTTATGGTTACGGCGCCGAGATTTTCTTGGAAAATCTGACCCACAGATTCGAATGTCGTTCCCTTAGCAAGGGTCAAATATCCTTTAGAGCCGGGGAAGGCACAAAGATCTTTCTGAAGCTGGCGTCCAAGTCAAAGGTTGAAGGGTGGTATGAAGAGTTATTCTTCGTCAAAGTTGACTCCCTTGGGATCCCTAATGACTACATTTTCGAGGACTAGATCCAGACTTCGAGTATGATATTTTGTACTTCTTTCTTTTCTTGTATTGCTCAACATCTTAACTGTTGGTTGTGTGCAGAACCCTGCAATCCCCAGAAATCAGCTAACGAAGAGTTCTCCATTGCAAATCTCTTTTCCATTCTTGTTTAATGAATAAAATTTCCCTATCTGATATCAAGCTCCACCCCAGATACCTCTTCAACTTCCCAGCAATCAACCAACACCATGTCTTCCGGTAAGCTTGTGGCTTCTGTCCTTCCTCTGTCTTGTTGATTAATTGTCCTATGATGCCCCTTATATTTTGGATACATTAATGGACTCTGGTGCCCGAAACCTGGATTACAGGGAGTGCTAACATGAACCAATTTGAAGCTCTGGTCAAAAGTGTAAAGAAGGGGGTTGCTGGAAGTCCCACCGCCCCTACTGCCAAATGAAAAGCCCCTGAACCTGCTACCCAGACTGCTCCTGCTACTTCCACTCCCCGTGCTGGTACCCGCTCTACTCCCAAGCCTGTGGACGCCACTCGTGTATCATGTCTCCCTCCGTCTCTACCATCTAGCCCTACTGCTGGTGAGGAGAGCTTCACCATTTGTATCCCCTAATGGGTTTTGCAACCTTGAGCAGGAACCCTTCTAGCCCACCATGGATCAACTCCTGTTCACGACATCGCTCCGGGAGTATGATGAGATGGACCCTGAGCATGTGGCTGAGGTTGATGTGGTGAATTCTTTTATGGTAAGTTTTCTGCTTGAGATCTTCATACTTTTATTTCTTCCTGCTACCTGCTGTCGATAACCTTCTTCCCTTTTTCTGACCCATCATCCTCCTATCTTTCAGACGCTGCAGTTTGCTCTCTATGCCCGGAAGGTGATCAAAAGGGCACGAAATGAAAGCTTGGCTACCAGTTCTAAGAAAAAGGAAGTGGCCAATACTTGTGCCGATCTTAGGGACCAACGAACTGAGTTGAGGAGCCAGGTGGTGGACTTGAAGGAAGACCTGGCTGATCTCAGGAGGCAGTGACAAGTGGATGCTGATTAGCTGGCTTGCACCCAGGGGGTTTGCAGGGAGCACACTGTGACACCCTCATAAGTCGGGAACCATCCTCAAGGGCACCCTAACCCATCGAAGTGCTACAAGACTTGGTTTCCCAAGCTTGTAATACGAACAAACGATGTAAAGCGATTTAATACAAGTACTTTAAGGTAAACGATTAAAGATAGATAAGTTGTAGTTAAATAGATAAGTTACAAGTTAGGGGATTCCAACAACAGTCCCAAAGATACAACCAAATTGAAGTAAAGTGGAATCTAGTGGTAGTCAAAAACTAGATAACAAAGTGGTGACACGCTAAACGAGGAACATTCCCAATCCTCCATGCTAGTATATGCAAAGCTACCTGTGAAGCCACTGCCCCCCATATGAGCGGAAATCATCATATGGTTCACTATAGATATTTGAAAACACTTTGGTTAGCAATAATAATATAAATGCTCATTAATGATGTATCAATGTGAAATGCTAATGAAAATGCAATGGAATGATAAGCAACATTACATGTCCTCGAACTCCACAACTCGCCCACACCAAACCTCGGTTACGGCTTCGCAACACCGCCACCAAATCACCGGATCGCAGCTCGTAAACATAGGTACTCGGGACACGCCTGTGGTACTGGACCCGAGCGCTAATCGGACCCCTGCCAGACGTTGTGCCTCAACCACACGAGTCCCTCCATACTCGAATCATTAACGTGTACGTCTCTCTTTGAGCCGGAAGCTCCAAGAGGCGACCCAAGCATAAGAAGCTTTCCCAACCATCTTACGTCTCCTCAACAACCATATATCATAATCCACCACCTCCGTCAAACACCTCCAACAATCCTAATGAACCAATTATGAAAACATGGCAATTAAGACTTACCACACAACAATAAACTATCCTAAGAGAAGATTTCACATGCTTAACAATAAACCAACCATTTGATTACCAAACCTTCCAAATTCATGTTGTAATGCAACAAAATGATTTCATGATACCAAATCCACTTACCCAACCACCAAAACATGAATAAACATCCCCATTAATATGGCATAAATCCCTAATTACCAAACCTTCATGTTATCATGCAATTAGTACATGAATTATACAAATCATGATAACTAAAGTATAAACAAGCATTCATACTATCAAAGCTATGTAGGGAATCCCTACCTCTTGCTAATCTTCACAAATCAACCAACCAAACTAGAAGGACTCCTCAATGAAGTCTCCTCCTACACCAATTATGATTAACTATCACAACACAATACCACAACAACAATAATACTAATTAGCCCTCTAATTAACCCCCTTTTAATTAGTCGAAACCCTAATTAAATCCCATAAGACAGCCCATTAAAGAACTAGGGTTTACTAACTAAGACAAAAGGAAAAAGAGAATGAGATTATACTTACAAATGACAATAAATGAACAAGGACAAGATTTGAGGATTAAATCTTCAAAGTATGGTAAGAATCCTAGAGGATAAGGTGAGGGGAATATTTGGGTGATTTTTGGGGAGTTTGAGGATAAGGTAGTCAGTGAAATGTGAGGTCAAAAATGAAAAATAAAGGGTCAAAAGAGCAAAGGTCCACATGCTTTCACGCGTAAAACTAGGACATCGACAACACTCGGTCGAGTGCTCGGTGCACTTTATTAAGTGACTCGAATTAGAAGCAGGTGCCACATTTCCAGGTATCACTCGGTCCTCTACTCAGCCGAGTGAGCTCGAATCGGTCGAGTACTTGGTGTACTCGCTCTAGTGAACCCTTAGAAAATCACAAGTATTACACTCGATGATGGTCTTTCGAGGGCTGAAGTAGAGATCAGGGACCTGACTGAGCTAACCACCAACATCGCCACCTATGCTACCTGGCAGAGTAAGGTCAATGTTATGCAGGTAGCCATCGATAGGTCAATCACCTCCAAGGATCTGGAGGAAGAGGAAAGACAGCTTAACATCTCATTTCCTATAGCCCCTGACCTCAGCATTCTGATGCCTGAAACTTGTGAAGTCAACTCCCTTGTGGTGACGGCTGCTGCAGAAGATGTTGCCATAGAGGATGTTGTTGAGGAAGTTTCTGCTAAGGAGGTTGTTGTCATACTCCGTATTTCTGAGTTAAGGCACTCGGTCGAGTGAAGGGAGAACTTGATCGAGTGAGTGGTTTTTGGGATAGTGCGTCTGATCAAGTATGTGTAGGGAGTTAGGGTTGGTTTCTGTTTAATGTCACTCAGTTGAGTATGTTGGGCACTCGACCCTGTAGGTGCCACTCGGCCGAGTGGGTGGAGACACTCGACCGAGTGGCCGGTCTAACGATTTATTTCTACGGTTTGATTTAAGTGATAAGGGGTTGTTTTATAAGTCGTTTTTACAGCTTTAAAATGTCATTTTAAAACCCTATTCCTTTCTAAACCTCTCCCTAATCACTCTCTTAATCACTTATTAAGGATTTAGGTATTTGCATTCAGGATTTCACCTTCCTTCGTGCTGATCGGTTGTAAGTCTTGATCTCTGTTCTATATTTGTTTTATTTATGGCCTAACCCTAATTGTGTAAATTGGGGGCAATCGATAATTGGACATGCTAGATTTGTTATTAAGGGGTAGTTAGTAATTGTATGTGATTATTATTTGTAGGTGACAGTTTCATAAGGGATTGCTATTGTGATTACTTGTGTGTTCTTGGATTGTGAAAAGGTAGAGTTCCCCTACACAATATGATTATACAGTTAATTGCATTGGGCATTATTGTTATTGTTTTCTTATAGTATTGTGTGATCATGTTGTTGTAATTGGAGGATTGGATTGGATATTGTGAGCCATGTCGGGAGATGGTTTCACCCCCTTATTTAGCCCCTTGTGATTCCCGTCACAAGGGGAGTGTGCACAGTAATGAACTTGGGTTCGCTCGTTGTGATGAGCGGAAATTTTGATGTCTGGTGCTGCGGTGTGGCAACCGCAGGGGTGGGTTACCGGTTGTGATGGGAACCCGGCTACTCGTTATGATGAGAGCCTTTGTTGATTATGGAGTTCGGGGACGGTGGAGTATTGCTTGAGTATTATTGCACTCCAATTTTTCTTGTGGTTATGTGATTAATTGTGTAATTGTACCGACCCTTCAATGTTTTCAAATATGTGGTAAACCATTTGATATTTTTGATAAATGGGGAGCACTGAGTCTAGCAGGTGTTGATACTTGAGCTTGGTTACGGGTTTGGATGGGACGCCGTCGAGACTTTTTTACATAGCTTCCGCTGTCACTTAGACTTCCTTTTATTAATTGAGATGTAGTCACTTTTGGGAATTTTGAGATGTTGTAACGTTGATTAATTCATTTATTTATATTACATTATGGTATCTTTGATATGTACTACCTCGGCAACCGAGATTTTACTTCTCCTGTATGCTAAGGTAGGCCTTGGTAAGGCACTTTGGTAGATGGAGGTGTTACAGTTGTTCAAGCTGCAAAAGTTGGACCTGAACCTGTAGAGGAGTGTCATCTAGAGCATGTGCGGGAAGCAGATGATGTTGTGAGGATAGTCGTGAAGTAGGCCTCTTTTTATTTTTATTTCTTTTAAGTACTTGGCTTTTAGGGACTTGGCCCAATGTGGCAAAAGTTTTTGGAAATCTCTAAACATTTTGCATGTTGTCTCTGCCCAGGGGGCAGATTTAACTTTAAATGCTTGTTTTTGTATCCAGCTCAATAGAGCAGGATTTATTTGACTAAGTAACATTGTTCATGACGCAAGGTGTTTTAATCACGTTTGAAACCATTAGGGCCGTACCCTAGGTAAGTTTACTGTGCTAAGCAACCCATGCACTCCCTTTGTATGCATGCATGTTTTGGGGGGCCTAATGTATCAAGTACTTGTCATTCAGTAGCTACTTTGGGGTTTCTATCAGGGGAACTGGTGAGATTTGAGTTGACTTGCCAGCTCCCTTTCGTGTCTACCCGTCTCTTAAGGATGTGGGGTAGGAGTTCGGTTGGGCATGTTGGCTGCTGTATGCCTCGTCACCCCGCGTTCAAGAGATAAATCTCATGTTGTACCACACCTGACGAGTAATTGAGGTTAGGGCTTAGAGTCTTTATTCCAAAAAACCTAAATCAAAAATTAAAATGCCAACAAAGCAGCGTAGGATACCTGGTGCTATCTCATGGGGTTTCATATTAATTGAGGTTAGGGCTCAAAGTCTTTCTTCCAAAAAATCTAAATCAAAAATTAAAATGCCAACAAAGCAGCGTAGGATACTTGGTGCTATCTCATGGGGTTTTAGAGCAACCATGAACCGAGGAAGCCACAGAACTTGCCACTCGGGTAGTAGATTTAAAAGAAAAAAAATTACTCAAACTATTTTGAAAAGAAGTATGTAAAAGAACAAATCATGGTTTTTTGGACTATTGAAACTTCCTTTGTACTCTAAGATCCCCCATACTTTGTCAAATGTGGTGTTTCTTCAGGTGAAGAATGTTTCATGGTTTGTGTATGGGTTGACCTATGGCCAATGACACTCTCCACCTTGAATGGTCCTTCAAATTGGTGAGCGAATTTCCCAGCTTTCTGATTCTTGGTATTTTGGAATACCTTTCTGAGGACCATATCTCCTACATAGGGCACTGATTCTGACGTTCTTGTTATAGGTTCTAGCTACAGATTGCTTGTAGGAGGCTAGGCATATGTCAGCACTTGCTCTTAATTTATCTATAGTGTTCAGGATCCTGTTCATCTCTATCTGGTTTTGTTCCCCTATCATACATCCATACCTGTGAGTGAGGACCATACCTCTAATAATATTACAACCTATTCCCCAAACATCAGGCTGAAAGGTGTTTGGCCTATTTCCATCTTCGGCGTAGTCCTGTCTGACCACATCACTAGGGGTACCTCATCTTCCCATTTCTGTCCCAACTCCCCCGCCCTTTTTCTTAATTTTTCAATGATGATTTTGTTGCTTGATTCGGCTTGTCCGTTCGATTGAGGGTTTCTGGGTGCTGAATTTTTCAGTGAAATGTTCCACCTAGCACAGAATCCCTCAGCATTGTCTGATACGAACCGTGACCCGTTGTCACATATGATTTATGAAGGAATTTCAAACCTATAAAATATATTACGTTTGATAAAAGAGAGTAGTTGCTTATATTTTACCTCAGTAAACGCCTTAGCCTCTATCCATTTCGAGAAATAGTCTGTCATCGCCAGCATATATACCCTGTTCCACGGGGCTCTAGGTAATGGAGCAACAATATTCATTCCCCATGTCATGAATGGCCATGGTGAGATAATTTGGTGAAGAGGTTCTGCTGGCTGGTGGATCATTGGTGCCGATCTCTGGCAGGCGTCACATTTTTTCACATACTCCACAACGTCTTCCTTCAACCAATCCAGATAGGGCTTGTGCCAATCAGGATTAGTTTGCTGCTCATTTGTGTTCATTAGTATCCCAGATCCATTCACCTGCTCTGCATTCTGCTGCTTGTCCATCTTACCTTCATCTGTTTCCATCATATTTTGTATTGTCGGCTCTAGTACAAGGACTATTGGTATGTTGTGTTGGAGTGAGTGTCCTCAACAATGGTGCGATCACGATGATGATTTAAATATTGTCATTATAATCTCAATATAAGAATATGCAAGGGATGATTCTTCTATAAAGTCAACTAGTCATCATTCATCGGTAATGATTGGCTATCTAGAGTTTGACATTACCGTCGTTTCGACGGTGGTGATCGGTTGATCCCTTCTGGTCACACCTTGGACAAATCCCTCTATTTGGTAAATTGATTGGTTGTATATTGATACGGATTAATCAATACCTTAAAAGGATGAACAATAGAGAATAAGTATCTTATTATAATGTGATTATATAAGATTATTTTAGTTAATAAAATGTTATTACTAAATYGATTATATTGTTCGCGTAACAATTTAATTAAGAATGAATAATCRAATACGATTACAAAACGTTGTAAATTGTATTTATTTGACCCATTATATTTACGTGTAATTGTGAATTATTAGGTTAATTTATAATACGTAATTATTTGATAATCGTATATTTATTTTATTAGATAAAATTAGTGTAATGTGACATATGGACATATATGTGTCACACTTTACACATGACAACATTTTAACCTTAATAAGGTAAAATAAAGTCATGAAATGGGTCAATAATTAGACCAAAAAAACCGGTACACACTACATAAAACAAATAATGTAATAATTTGTATTTTGTATTTTATATACTAATAAAAACACAATGATGATTTCATTATAGGGCATGCAAACCTATTATCTTGAGAAGACAAAATAGGTGAGGCATGCATGCCCTTCCTTCTTCCCACATGTGCCGGCCCAAACATCTCAAATAAGAGAATTGTTTTTCTCTTATTTTCATTATTCATTCACTTGATATTTGATTAGGGTTTTGTGAAAACTTCATAAATATTCTCTCTAAAAATAAAAGATTATATCTGTGACACCCCGCTATTTAGAGACACTTAAATAATATGCGGAAGCGGAATAAACAGCGGAAATCCGGAATTTTTAAAACATTTTAAAGTCTAAAAGCGAAGCATCATTAAAAACCGAAACGTAAAACGAGTGATAAATAAGTTATACAATCCAAATAAGTAGCAAAAGTGATGGGGAAAATATATCCCTCGAATAACAAGTTTGATAAACATAAA
>VHZZ01042889.1:0-14534 GCA_009801015.1 Silene noctiflora
GCATTCTCGTTCTGTTTTTCCAGGTCTTCTTTTACTTGTTGAGGAGCTACAAAAAGCCATAACTGCAAGCCAAGAGCTATCGTTCCGATCCGATGTCTTTGGTTGTCGCGACTCCTTGAATTTATTCCCAACTCATACCAATGAGCATACTGCCCCTAAGTCTTTTCAAAAAGAGTTGTCTAAGGGGAGGGAGTAGCTCACTTGCTTGTTTGTTTTAACTTGATCCCCGAGGGGACTTGCCGCTGCCCTTCCAAAGGAAAACTCCAAAGGAAAACTCGAACTCCTGAACTCAAGGCTTAACTCATAAGATTTCCGCTTAGCATGTCCCTTAGTCTTAGTGTTCAAGCCAACCAAACCTCCTTTACTCAATACAAATACAATAACTAGAATAACTCAATGAGAGGGGTGGGTGCCCAACTACTTAACAGCTCAGCTACTTATACTACATTATCTTTATTTGTGGATATCTTTACTTACAGCTGATTTCTTATGAATCTAAATCAAACAGGGGGATAAGTCAGCTTAATGGTATAAGTTAGCTAAGTCAGCTAAAAATGAATTCGGAGAGAACATTCTCTTTTCTGGCGCATGGGGTAGTTTTGCTGTCCTATACATGAGATGTGCTATACTGGGTATCGCGCCTAAAGATCTTTTAAATCACGCTTCGACTAATAAAAGCAGTCATTCTTGTATTTGAGTATTTATTTGAGTTGGATAGCGCTAGTGGTCATCAATCCTAAAGGAACTATAAACTATATCATACCTTGTTTTCAATTAGTCAATGATATAGTCTTCAAGAGTTTATAAGGGTTATACCCACGGAGACCCTCTCTAAAAGATTTTGATTGCTGTTTTAGCCCGATGATCTCGATACGGATCGTCAACCCATCAAGCTTTTTCTGCCTCATCTTATTTCATGTACCGGAAAGAGACCCCTTTTAATGAACGTTACGCATATAAAAAGAGTAGTTTGCTTGTCTTATTAGGTATGGTACCTCAATTGTTTTTAAGTGGCTTGTAGCCTTAGTAAAAGAGTCTTAGGTTAAGTTCTTGTACTTGTCTTATGTTTTGGATAGCGCTAGCAGTCAAGACTAATTTAAGGAGTCAATGCTAACTAAGATAATAAGCGGAACGGTCCTTCTTATTCGAAGAAGCCCTCGATGCTCGGCTTTTCGTGGATCGGAAGAAAGGAAATAAACTTGTTTAAATCACGTTTCGCATAGTCAAACAGGGGTTTGATTATCTTTTAGGGTTATGACACCTAACTTGATTTTAAAAGATTTTTAGGGAATGTTCTTCTTATTGTATTATGATTAGGGACTCTCATATTATAACTTTGTTGAGAGGGGCATAGCTTCTTTCAACCGGTATTATGCTATCTCCTATTCTATGCGAAAAGATAGATTTGATTCTAATATAAGATAAGCCTTAAGGTTGTTTTTATACGAGCAGAATGCATATTCATATTCAAAAGAGACAGAAGAGCTAAAAGCCGTAACTATCTATCTTTTATACTATCAGAATGGGTCTTAAAAGCAGTATAGTTAGTGAGTTGATAGACTGTATAGCACAATAGCACAGAGATCCTTTCGTTAGGGCACTCTGTGTATTCGAAGGTTTCTTGTGACTGATATATCTATAGCACACAGGTCCTCGAGGAAGTTTACTTGCTTTAGATTGAAAAGTTAGTTCTTCCGGTTGGTTGTGTTTTGTATGGATTCAGCTTTTAAGCGAACTTAATCTCAAAGCTGTTCTTCTGTAAGTTCCACTGCTTATATTCTAATTCAGAGATTAACTTCTTCAGGTTCAGGAGCATCTCGGAGAATCTTTCTCGTCTTAAAGCAGTAAGTTCCCCTTCAATTTAGATGCTTTATTTTTAGAAAGCAGAAAGCTAAGTTAAGGAAGAAGATAAGTAAGACTAAAGACACTAAGAGAATAAGAAAAGTGTAACGCCCCCTATTCTAGGAAGGCTCTCTGATATCTACTCTTTCTATAGCACGACTGACGTGTTAAGCGTATAGCTAGAGCTCGTCAACAACTGCTAAACCAGTATACTTTCTTTAAAAGCAGCGAACGAAAGCAAGATACTACTATACTGACTTAATCTCAAAGCTGCCCTTCTTCGAGGAAGTTCCTTTGCTTTAGATTAAAGAGTTCCACGTTTTTAAACGGAAAGCTTGCTATTATAGCTTATAGCTTATAATTGAACGATCCTCCTGTTTTATAAAGCTCTGTTAGTTCTCATGTTTTATTTCTACTGAGAAAGCTTAAGCTCTTTTGAGTTGGAAGCTCAATAGGAGAATACGCTAAGTAGGGCTAGGAGTTTACACTCAGAGAATATAAGGTAGAAAGCTCCCTATTATAAGCTCTCGTTCCGCTAATATATTCTGGCTTATAGCTTCCAAGACTAGGAGGAATACATTTACTACATTAAGAGGATATAAGATATAAGTTGAATGTTCTCCCAGCTGCCCCGGGGCTGGGGGATACCCGTTAATACAAAGAAAAGTTTGAAGAATTGAATGAACGTTACGTATAGTAGAAAACTTTGAGTTTTTATGTCTTATAATGCTCTATCTATGCTATGACGCCTAAAAGTCTTTTAAGTGGCTTAAAGTCTAATTAAAATGTCCTTAGGACTGGGAGATAGATTAGATGTTCTTGTATTTGAGTTGGAAAGCGAAAGCGCTTAAGACTAATTTAATAAGTGGAACAAGACTTTGAAGCCTTTATTCGAAGAAGAAGCGCCTTCAGATGCCTCGGCTTATCTCGGATCATTAAGATTAAGAGGGACCATCTCATCTTTATAGCTAGAGTAAAAAGTCTCATCTAATAAAAAGAAAGGCTAAACAACCTTAAAGTGCTCAATCCTTATAAAGCTAAAGCCTTAAACTTTATGAGAGAAAGAAGGTATGGTCCTCTCCTTTAAGGTTGAAGTACAGTTAAGTGGATACGCAGATAGGGAACCCTTGTAGTATAAGCATAACTTGCGTTCCATATAGAAAAAGTAGTTTGACTGGCTTATATAAGGTATCCACACCTCAAACTCTTTTAAAGCGCGTTTCGACTAAGAAAAACATCTTTAGGAGCTGTTCTTATATTCTTATTATGGTTGGGCGCTCCCATATATTCAATTTGAAACAAGCTACGCTCTTGTCAAAGGTTCTGATGATATCTCTTATTCTATAAGATAAGCCATAAGGCTAGCTTTTGACTAGCAGAATGTGTCTTAAAACTAGTGCTAAAGGTATTCTATATCTTGTAAGTGCACTGGTGTATTCGGAGGATACAGATTGTCTTATCCGAAGAAGCCTCGGAAAACTTTCCTTTTCGCGGAAGAATTTCGTCTAGTCGGTGCTTTTGACTTACAATTGGTACTTCTTCCAGCCTAGCTTTTCGGGCATGAGGGCTTGCCTCCTCTCTGGGGAGCGCCTAAACTTGGTGCCCTTATGTAAAGTAAAGATCGATACCTTTAAGGTGTGCGATCCCAGATTATTATGAAAAATGTAGGGTTAAAGGTATAAAAGAGAGGGGATCCACCCCCAATCAACTCCAACATCTGAAACTGCTTTAACATCGTCTGCCTCAATAGCTTCAGCTACTACTTCCCGCTCATCGCTTTGGGTTGCTTCAATTCATAGATAGAAGAGTGCTTGCTCCGGGGCTTATTCTTATAGGTATGGTACGGCTGCTCCTTGGGAACCCGTCTAGTCGTCATCGATCAATAATCCATCTATAATCATTTCTGTGTTTAATAAAAAGCTGAGTTGAACCCTATTTGAAGGAGCGAGTGTAGTTCCGGAGCGAGCCAGCTGTTAAGGCCATTACACGTTGAACAAACAACGTTCTTTTACTAATTACATTGGCCTCGTCAACAAACAGCCGGTCCATCAATAGCCGATCCACCAACTTCATCTGCTTCAGCAAGAAGAGCTTCATTGGCAGGAACTTATTCACGAGCAATTGCTTTTTCATTCGAATTCTTTTCAGCTCCTAGGTGAAATTGGCTGTCGATCGACATAAACTTGGTATCTTCTTATAAGTAAGATAGGTGGTTCCGCACTAACACGAATAAAGATTAGGATTCCTAATGTATATAGACTCGGGACCATTCTTCCCGCTATCTACAAAAGCTTTATCTTCGGTAAATGCCTCCTTCTCCTTTAGCCGGTGCTTGATCATATCGGAGGGGACGGGACCATTCAACCAAGTTCTTATTGGAGAAAGCAGGTCTTTCGAACACACCTAATGAGTGAACAACAGTTGCATAGCCTTCTTTTCACCCCCCAGTTGAGGAAGTCCCGGTACCAACAGCATAAAGGGCTGCGTCTATTGGATCGGCACCCGAAACTTTGTAAGTTTGTCGGGCTTTTCAGTCGTCAATCAACATAAAGCAATGCTTTGACCTTATCTTTTAGGGTATAAGCTTGAGAAGGCTGATTGGTCATCATGGGCCGATTGTCCGCCCTCGAATCCCCTTTAAAACGTTAAATGCTCCTCAGCCTCACATTGTAGGTGCTTGCTCCTCCATGAGTGCCCAAGGATTATAAAGGCACAATTCATGCCAACCATGATAAGGTTCCTTGTCCCCGAACTTACTCTTGTTCGTACCTCTCTATCTAAACTCGAAATTGTGCCCACCCGTTCGAAGCCCCCGATCTGGTCTTGCCCACCTCAACGACTTAGCGCCCGCAAGACTTGTACTGGTCGCAAATAGAATCTCAAACAAAGAGAGATTAGCGTAAACAAAAGGAAAGTGGAATAGGTTGACTCTACAGGATCGAGTCTGTTAAGCATATAGACATAAGTCTTCTATCTTCGACGAATTTTAAAATTTTTTATATTACTCTAGCGATCAAAGTTAGATTGGAGTAGCAGCCTCGGTACCTTTAATTCAATCTGAGTAGCATTGGCTGGAATTCCTTACTATACTATTGAAAGGGCATGCTTGCTGCCTGTTGAAGAAAGACATTCTCTTCAAGCTGTTAGTTTTCCTATTTAATTCAAAAAGCAGAAGTTTACTCGTCGAGCAAGCATTTTTATAGAATGGGGCAGATCTCCTCAATTAGAGTGGTAACTTCGACACCTCTATAAGGGAGAAAACAGGAGTCACTTTGTCCTGTGAGTTGGACTTCATGTGGTACCTTTACCTTACGAATTGAGTTTCATACAGTATCAAAAGTACTCCACTCGGCGGATTAGACTATACCCTAACCCATTACTCTCACACACTTTTCCTTAATTTACCAAATCCGACTTTCATCAATCACTCAAATTGACATTGTTCGAGTCTCTCTTGGTCAATGAGATCTAGCTTCATAAAGCCGCCGATTCCCGAGAAAAACGGCCGCTTCACTAAAGAGATGGGGCTTGGAACCAGGCATTCCATAGCTGCGTAGATAAGTCCAAAAATGTAACTTCGTATCTTAAGATAATAGTTATGAAATGCACTGAAAGCGCAAAACACCCCAAAAACACAGTGTTTATAGAATTTATGCGCACTTGAGGAACCCCCTTAGAAAGCTTCGATTGAGGAAGACGCAGTGCAGACACTGGCGTTGAAGTCTCGGGCGAAGTCGCAGAAAGATAAACGGACACAGACGCCGAAGATGTAGTGCAGGTAATTTCAGTTGATGGTCAAGCTGTAAACATTACAGATTTACAAAAAAATCCGTCATTAGTTTTACACCTTTTTATACAAAGCAATGGTTTCGTTTAGCTTATCATAAGAGGCTGGCTGGATGGAATCGTGAGCATGGTCCAAGACATAGGACAAGTAATCGAGACTTGGCCCCGTTCTGTAACATCCTAATCGTAAACAACACTCGTTGCATAAGCATAAGTCAGAATACTTAATGCGGATGTCCCTTTAGGCTTCTAAAGACTCAGAATTTGACGACTTCCAGCCAAATCCCTAAAAAAGAAAAATTAAGGAAAGTAGACAAAGCAAATGGGAATACCGTAACGTATTCACGTTTTAAAATTAATAGTGTTTTTGGTTGCCTCCATCAAAAGCATCAAATTCTTCTTTCGCTGTTTCAATTGTAACTTCTATGTCTGTTACATCTTTAGATCTTTAGTCTACTTCAACAAATGGTTAGATTTATTAGATGGTTGGGGTTGTTGTGTCGACTGCGTCTTTGTTTGGAACTGGTTCTTCCCCCTTTTAAGGCTTCGTCAGAAAGAGAAAAGGTAATTCATTTACTTATGATAGATATGAATAGGCCCTTTATAGGATAGGATGATTGAGCAGAATGAATTTTTTTCATACCTAGTCGTTGGCTGAGATAGACTAGGTGCAGTTTACTTGCTTTTCCCGAGTACAAGAAAGCTGGATCAATTACAAAAGCAAAGTTTGATGTCAAAACATCTTACTTAAGAACAGGGGATCGTACTATTGATGCAAAGATTTCTGCTCAAAGTTCAAAATAGAAATTTAAGTACTACATAATCTCTGAAAACACTCTCCGAAAGGTGGCATTGTAGTTGTATTCAAAAGTAGCGCTGGAAAAGTATACTACTTCTCAACTCGATCGTCTCGTTCATCCTTAGCTTAAAGATAGGAATGAAATACTCGACTTACAGGAGAGGAACAAGATCTTCTCCTCAAAGAAAGAAGGCTCAAGTACCTTCCTATCGAATATGATCCTGTCAACACAGGACCTCAACCAAAAACTTTCTTAAACAGATACAGGCTTCAGACTCAAGGGGTCTCACTAAAAGGCGAAATGGGGATTAGTTAGACCTTCTGAAATCTACCTTCTAGATGTTTTCCTTAACAAAACAGGAGGAAGAGGTTGTCTCCTGTGCTAATTGTAGAGCGGGAAATTCTTCTTACTATTGCTAACTCATTTCATTACGATATCGCATCCTATCGAACGAGCGCAAGTTAAGAAGCGAGTATGTTGAGGTAAAATCGTAGACAGTCTATCGCGAGAGTCTCTTTTATCTGGCTGTTAAAGTCACGAGCCACTAGTGGATCACCCCCTTCGGTCCCTGCCCCGTAAAAAGCGGGTATTGCCATTCAGACGTAGGGTAGGAGATTCCAATCCTTCTTATGTAAGCTAATTCAAAAGAGCGAATATCAGTAAGTCAAATCTGGAATGGCAAACATCTCAAGCAAGAATTCAAATTCTTTCAGTTATTTATCGGCAGCCAGCCGGGGGCTGAGCAGAGTCATTTCGTGCGGAGTCGTACCGCGCGGTCCCGTAGAGCGGTCCTTTTCTTTTGAGCAAGTAGTTTCTTTCGTCAACGAGAGGCTAGAGTCGACCGTTACGGGTATAAGAATCAAAGCCATTCCCCCACCCCTCCCATTCTTCCTTGAATTCTTGTCCATTGCTACACGTCAACATAGTCACCTTAATGCCTAAAAGTCAGAGATTGTCCACGGACCTGTCAGATAAGAAACTAGAAGGTGAGTCGAGTTTATTCTGGAGCAGGCTTTTCATGACCTGGCAAATAGGGTATTGCATTTATGGACAGTTCATATTCTAAAATCGTATCAATCCCGGTCTCTTTCTTGCTTGAAGGACAAGTCAATAATGTATAGCATCGAATAGAACTTGCCTAATATTAGTCAACAAGCTAAACTACTTTCCAAAGCATCTTTCGAATTCAAAAAAACGGTCTCGCGTGACGACGTTTGACTTTGACCCGAAACTTGTGCCTTCGGCCCTTAAGATAATGGGCGAGAGAGTCATACTTTCAAACTAAATTAATTGGAATTTTTTTTAATAACAAAATAAGAAAAAAGAAGAAAGAGAGGGCTCATTCAAATACAGGCTCTAGGGGCGGAGGAGCTAGTGGAGTAAACTAGCATTCAGCTTTTGGAAGTCTTCTTTTTATTTTTCGGGTAAAATAGGTGATTTGGGTTAAGCACAAGACTTCATTCAATGGGAGAACCAATCTTATCTAAGTAGCCGAGCTCCCCCTTGAGTAGATAGGCTTGGCTTGTCTTTCCTAACCCTTAAACTGAAGCTGGATCTTTGCCAGTAGCATAAAAAGAAAGGAGCAGGGCACCCTTCGCAAACTCTGAATCATAACCACTAAGCATATGCTCGAGGCGTAAAAAGCGCTCTTTAATGAAACGATCGAGCTGTTAGCGTAAGAAATTAAAATGCGGAGTAGGATGTTCCTGTGTAGTCAGATAAGGCTTAGTACTTGTAGTTGGGTTCTCGTCCCACCAATCCAGATAGCTGGCAAGTAAACTTCTTTCTGGTTGGAGCATTCCTTATCCCCGATATACAAGCTAGTGAATGAATTGATTCCTTTGGCAAGCCCCCTCCCCTCTTTCTTGCCCTCTTTGAATAGGAATTTCTAATAATGCTAAAGATCAGAATGCGCCTCTTTCCCTTTGTCCGAAGCACTCACTCTTGGCGACTACTTAATGTTTTATGAAAGATCTTACTTAAAACTTATAATTGAATGCATGTCGAAATGGGGTAAGAATTTTATAAGCTTATTTATTAATATAGAATAAAAGAGAATAGTTAGTTGTATACTCCAATCTTCCTGACTAAAGCGTTCGTCTAGGGGGCTTCCTTAGTACTAAGGGCGAGAAAAGAGGACTTCTAAATGTGGTATTTCGCGCGCGACCCTCTCCTTCATATTTAATAAAAGAAAGAACGAAGCAAGCATGGTAGCATGTGCTGAAAAGTTTAAGAGTAGAATGTTTGGTTGGTTCCCGTAAGCAAGAGGTTTAATCAGAATGCTGGGGCAGCCGTCCTCCTTTGACTATCTAGTCAAATTATAATAATAAATAGGCCCGGGAGCTGGTTAGAATCCCACAAGATGGGATTGATTCCTTTATTTATTATAATAAAAATGGCCATCAATCATAAATAGAAGGGAATTTATTGGCTCGCATTATAACTCATAATTAGAAAGAACCTATACTCGTATACATATATCTTTTATATAAGGGGGAACCGGTGAAACCAGATGCCTTGAGTTGAGAGTGAGCTCTCCCCTTTTCTTCTTAAATTTAGTATAAGTGTGCTTTGAATATGATTTCGCAAGAATAAAGGGAACTAGCGGGTGATCATGCGCCGCATGAGGCAAACACAGTAAACAACCCCCTTTATTTTTTTAGTACAAGCTTACTCCCTGAAAAGGGAGTCTTACCCCGGCTGGCTGAGGTTAAAGACTAGAATGCCAGTCTTTTTTTATCCCTTATCATTTAAAGTAACGAAGTCAGTGTTCAAATGCTCTACTCTAAGTTATAATTCGTCTTACTTATAGAATCCATATATTAGATTCTAGGCAAGCATCTTTTCAACCTTATCAAAATCAAACTCAACATCAAAGGAAAAGGGCCCTGCTCTTGAACTCATTTCATTAAAGTAAAGAGGCCTACTCCATTTAACCTTCCTATTCTATCACATATGCCCTACCGCTCTTGCATTCTGAGAGCTGAGAAAAAAGGCGGGCTCACTTATTTAAATAACATCTGTTTATTAGAACAATTTGCTCGGGAATGTGATGTAACCTAAAGTAAGGAGGTAGGTACTGGGGAAAGCTTTTTATTTGCATTATATCACTTATTATATTACTTATAATCTTTTTAATGACAATTATATTAATATGAATATAGGGAATGTAATTAAGCACTCATTATATAAGACTTCCGGGATGGAGCGCGCTCTTCCTAAAAAGCAGAACGATGAGGGCTAACGAGATTAGTAGTCCACGGGAAGCCCTCGAGCAATAGTGGCAGTAGTGAGTGAAGAGATTAGAAAAGGGGGGCGCGGGGTGAACTGGCAGAGACGAATCTCTGAATGATGAATATGGAACGAACGAGTATAGTGCTCTTATTTAAATGTAAGGTGAGCAAGAGAACGGAAGGTTCTTTATATATAGGATAACATATAAAAGACAAGGAGCTAATCTAGTTTTAAGTTAAGATATGAATATATGCAAACGAAGCATATGTTACTGGCGCTTCTAGAGGATGGTTGGCCTTAAATACCAGACACAGGGAAAAGATTTCCTTCTTTTATAATGAGCTTTTTCTATTTTATGCTTTTTATGAGTATGAGGCGATTGGCTCTAGGTTGAAAAAAAAAAGTCTAGTTATATTTCGCATATTATATTAAGTAACTAAAGTAAGGCACGAAGTGACTCGACCAGCTGGGAGAGGACCCGCGGGAGATTAAGCGATAGCAGAATTAAAACTATCGGGAGTTGGGCTTGATTCATCAGACCCTGCAGTTGCAGTGGAACGTCTCCTTATTGTAATGGCTTGCAGCATAAAACATAAAGGTGGAGACAACGCCGCTTTCTTAGGAAACGGGCGAAGGAAGCGAAGCTGCCTGACTTTCCTTTCCTACAGACATTGAGGATCCAACGGAAGAAGAAGAAAGAGATGCAACCGAGAATGGTTCCGATTGAAGATGGAATCGACGCCAACGAATGAGCAGCTTTTGCTGATCGCGGAGAGAAAGACATCAAAAGGGTTTCTCCGGCCCGTAAATTCAAGCCAATCTGATTTTCTTTTATAATATAAAAAGACTTGATGGAGGAGCACCCGCACGAAACAAAAGAATATATCTTAGTTCAGGAGCCGGCATAGCTTTGGGCTTTGGCCCCTATATAGAGGTTGAGAAATCAATCTAAACTACGGGCGAGACTCTACTCTCCCAGCAACACCACTTTTTGTCTGACATGACACGCCCCTGTTAAACAAAAAAATTTAATCAGTTAATCCAAGAAAGATACATCGTTGATGCAATATACATTGGGAATCTCAAATTCTCAAGTTGGCCATAGATAGCTATTCAGCTTTTCAATTCCTAGTCTTTTGTGTCCATATTTGATGAATTTAAACGTCAAAACACGGGCTGGAAGGAATTGCTTAAGGCAAAACAGGTTTTGTCAGAAAAAGACGATCTGGAAGAACTCGACCGAAAAGGAAAGGACTCCGAGACTCCCTATAGGAGCGACCAACGGGAGAGAAGACGAGACCAACAAGGAGAAAGAACGAAGTTGACTGACAAGTAAAGGGGGTTACTTAATCTGAGGGGTCCTTTTCAGGGGAAGAAAGCTTTTGGCGGCTTACTGAATCGATCGGTAATGACATGAGGCGGCTTGATGCACATCGATCAAAGACTATGCCAGCAAGTATACTTCTGAATTTCACGATAGGCATTTCATTGTATTTAAGCCCGTTCGTTTCCGTTGTTAAGAAAGGAGCCGCGGGTAGAATCCAATACATTAAGTAAGCGACGAAGGCGGATGATAGCGACAGAAGTATCCTAAAGAAAATAGAAAACTCAATCGTCCTTAATGGCCTTTAAACTGTCCAAAGAAACTTGGGGAACGTGCCTCTGCAGCGTCCTCTACCTCGCGACATGCTTTCAAAGCCTTGGTAGGACTTGTACTCTAAGAGAATTCCCCTATTTGAAGAGACGAAAGTTGGCTAGAGCAATAGTGAAGACAAGAAACCTTGATAGTGTATTAAGGAAGTCAAGCATCAAACCAAGCAAACATCTCATTCTACTTGGCCAATCACGACAAGTGATTAGCACATCCAATCAAAGACGACCGGTCCTCCCCATTCCAAAGATTTTTCCTGATTTAATAATAGGCTTTCATATTATTAAAGCTTCTCCTTTCACCTTGGCTTATTTAGAAGCGCAAACACCTCCCTTTTGGGGCTTTACCAGTCATTTCATAAATATGAAACAACAGCAGGGACAACTGCTTCGCTTGCACCAACACCTTCCGGATCAGGAATAATTGCTTCATTCCCAGCATCAGCCTCTCTATCTCGCCTTTCTAGCATCCGCCGCTCCCTCGACTGCGGCCCCTTCTCCCATAAGGGCTTCATTTTTTTCACCAGCTCCGACTTTAGCGTGTGGAACATATGAATTAGCTAGATTAAAGGTACTGATTGCTGGAATTTTATTCTCGGTCGTACGGGGATTTTCAACATGAAATGTCAATTTAAGGCCAAAAGCGAGACCATTTCCCATGCGGGTAATTCACCGTGGATCACAAACGATATTTTACAACAGTACTTTAATAAGAAGTAGAAACCGTTCGTGGATTTTCTACGTATTGTTGCGTGTCCAGTGTTGGTTATAAGGGTCTTTCTTCGTTCAAACACTGACACAATAAGGCGAGCTATATACTTGCTATATGCTATAAATGAATTTCGACCCCGTAAATAGCGTATAGTCTCTCTTGGGCAGGGAGCGGCTGCTTCTGCCGATTCAGGATAAACTTCGTCTTGATCATCGGGAACTGGTTGAACTTGTTCTTCGGGATCTGCCTCATCAGAATCTGCCTCATCGACTACGCCTTCTACTTCTTCCGAAGAATCAGACTTTTCGAGAGCGAGTAATTCGCGCTAATGCGGGAAAGCTTTATCCCGATCACTTCCAAAAGCAGCACCATCTATGCCAAAAACTGGAACATCAATAGTCGATCCACCAACATCTGCTTCATTGACAGCAAGAGCTTCCCGTTCATCACCTTAGTTTTCTTAGACTTCTTAGGATACTTCTTTTGGATCACCAACCTAAACTGCTTCAACCTCGCCCTCGACTGTGACTACCCTTTTTATCTTGTCTAACCAATAAACAAGGCGCTTTGAAGTAAGTTAGGGCACCTATAGGAAAGGTGATCCTCCATTCCCCGAGTTAAAGGCTAAGATTACTAGTCTTAAAGGGATCCAACTCCAGCAGCAAAAGCTTCAACTGCTACTCTTTCAAGAGCTCTATCGCCCGCTTCATCAATAGCCGATCCGTCATCTTATTCCTCTAATTTTTCTTCTACCGGGGAAGCCGGTTGGTCACCATCCGCGGATTGTCCCTCATTGATCGTTTTAATCAAATAAAAAGCTGAGTTGACCTCTCTATAATTACAAATTACACGCCGAACAAACTACGTCTTTTTACTAATTACAGCGGCTTGGTCATCATCAAAAGCCGCATCTGCTCCTTCCTCTTCCTTGACTTTGTCTTGCGCATCCCCCTTCTCTTGCTGAGCGCCTAAACTGGGTACCTCTCGGGGAGGAGGTTCTCAATTAGTAATAAAAAGAATAGGTATTTTAATATATAGGCTTGTGAACGACTCTTTAGTTTACATATTACTACGCGACTATACGGCACTGCTTGATCCTAGAATGAAAATAAGCATAACGGGCCTTCTCCCACTTTACTTTAAGCGTCTTCTTTTTCTGACACACCCCACGTACGCCCTATCTTGAGTATGAAGTTGACTACTTCCGAATTGCTTTCGAGGGCCTTAAAGTCAAGTCTATAAAGAGCTTTCTTTCATATCCCTTTTCGTGACAGACCCCTACCTAAGGAGATTCCGGTTTCATACCAACGGCATATATTGATAACCGAAGGATTCCTCGCTATGTCCTTCTCACATTCTGACCAGCAAAGCAAGCCCTCTTGACTGAACAACTAGTCCCGGGAACGCAAGCCAAAAACAAAGGAGCTTCTCGCTAACACACTCGCAACAGACAATCCCCTTCTTAACAACTGGCTCCTTCCTTTCGAGCGGAAAGAAGGACGTGTGCTGCCCTCCAAGCCTCTTACCTCATATCATTAAAAAAAGTACATGTAAGGATCATTTGAACAACTTCAGACTGGAAAACCAGACCCTTCCCCGGAGAGAACTTTAGCTACTGAAAAAAAACCAACAATTGGTATTGGCTTGTGCCCGTCCCTGACTTAGCCTGAGATTTCTGTGGTAATACGATAGGGGAATAGGGAGAGGATAGGCCGTTTCCCGCTACAAGACTTCTTGTGCTTCAATCACTCTCTTGCCTGCCCTTTTTTCGTTGAAACTAAACTTCCCGGCGTAATAGACTAAGTTCAAATTCGCCTCTTGCATAATAAGAATCTTAAAAGCGCTTCCTTCTTTCTTTGCAAGACAAGATTAGGCTTTCCTTTTCTAGTGGGCACTTTTTCTAGTAGGCATAAGAACATAGTAAAGGAGTCCATCCCTATAAATGAACTTCTAGCCACATATCTTAATGAGTCACTTCGAAGACTACTCGGCATAGGACTGAAAAAGAATCAGAAGAACTTATGTCACTTAGAAATCTTTCAGCCAAAAAGGCGTTTATGGAACCCGTCTACCTGCGGTCGATCCAACTAGTGCTGGCGATTCTACCCATTTCTTTTTGAATTGAATATAAAATATTTGGCAAAGTCAAAAGCAGACTTATCATATAATTATGATCGGGCTTAAATAACGCCTTCTCTGACTGAAACACATACACTGGATTTCGTTGAAAGAGAGGTAAAGCACGTGACGTGATACGATTTCAATCAAAGCATTTTCAAAATAATGCGGGGCTCTTGCCCGAAGTACCCAGAGCATTCCTACCCTTAAATGCGGATTGGGCCTCAAAATCTTGATTCGATATAATTGAACTGTATTCTAATACTGGAATTCTATTAGTGAAAGGATTCATCTAAGCCAGCCTCAACCGAGTAAGCGTCTGATTCGATGAGCAATTCATTTCATCAGATCGGAGTGGAAGAAAAGAAAAGACAGCAGATTTAGGTCCTATG
>VHZZ01042995.1:0-14459 GCA_009801015.1 Silene noctiflora
AAAAAAAAAACCTAATTGAGTTTTGTTTATAGATGGCTATTCACTTTTATACTTTTGCAAACAAAGCCATTCACATCAAATAATCTGTTGCATATAATAAGATACTTCTGAAACTAGATCCCCTACTTAAGCAAGCTCCAAGGTTTGGAGAAGACACTGAGTGATGACATGAGTCTACTTGAGTTAATGCTACACCTTACTGGTTGAGCTCTCTTTCTATTGCGTCCTATCTTATTCTAGCTTTTGTAAATATGTGCTCGTCTTGCTTTCGAGCTTTATTCGTATAAGGATGGGCCAAGATTGCCCCCGTTTCATACGAGTAGTCTTTAAAGGGCATTCCGATCTCGTTTTTCCGGAACCTTTCAATTTACGGATCTAGCCACTCAATGGAAGAGTAGAATCATATGCTTTTTAGATCTCATCATAGTTTGTTACGAAATCATACATAAAAGGTAGTAGGGAAATTCTATAGAAATAGGGTTCAGAATGTTTGACAGAACTCATTCGGACGCTTTTTTTGAGCAAAAGGGCCTGGTCAATCATCTTAGTTTGACCATCATAATTAAGATAAGCAGGCAGATCTAAATAAAAGATTCCGGGAAAAGATTCACAATCTATGGATCAGGAGTGCTTGAGGACATAGTGATCGTTCGTCATAGTATTCTTCTTCTTTAAAATTTAAGAGAGGATTTTCAAACAAAGGCACTAATTCTTGAAAAACGCAGTCAAGCCGGAATATGGGACATTTCTTATTCAGCGGGATCACCCGGTTGAGACGTACATTTCATCAAAACGGCTCAGCGGCACTTGACAAGTTTAGCTACGATATTCCCGGGGTCGGTTCCGAATACTGCCCGCCTACCCGAAAAAAAAATACTTTACCTCTTAGTCTTAGAGAGATTCAGAAGACTATATGTTCTTACCAACAAGGGGGGCTCAAAAAAAAAGAAGTATGATAAGAGGAAGACTAATCTGTTTCGGGATAAAAATGCGAAGGTACTAAGACAACCAAATGTACCCTTAACCCTGGTTTCATTTCGCCTGTAGGTTTGTGCTACTAATTATTTGGTTTATGATTTGATTACTATACTATTTACAAAAGCTATAACTGACCTAATAGACCGATCTATCCTATTCTTATTCGAAGGCTTAAGTCTCACTTGTCTCAGGTCAGAAATTTCTTTGAATGAAAGCTTGTGTACGGCCAAGTCTATTTAGAGCTTGCCTATATTAGAACAAGTAGTGATCCGAGAAAAAAGAGAAGATTTATGATGAGGATGATGTCACTCGAGTATGGAGCTTTCAAGGGCTTTTTTTTTTATAGGGGAGCCCTTACTTCCTCAGGCCTTTGGAAAGCGCATTCTTTAGGACGACAAGATGCTTTCTATCCTATCATAGCAAAAAGAGAACTCGAATCCATACGCGTACACTCCCCTCTTGAGGAAAAGAATTAGCCTGATTGTGCTCGTACCTTATTGTATTGCAGTAGGAGGTTGCAGGAGAAGGATTAGCTTATTCACATATATCTTTTCTACTATAACGGGGTGGCTACCAAGTGATAAGGATTATTAAAGGCTTTCAAATGCTGGGGCATGGGATGATGGAAGAGGGTAATGCTTGAGATGCATGGATAGGGCAAAAGGAGAAGATGGTTGGTCTATGGAATGGCAGGCCATTTCCGTCCACTTACTGGTGACACAGACGCTATACCGCATACATAAAAGGAGACCCTCTCTATAGAGAGTAAAGATAGGAAGAATTTTTCACTCACTCATCGCCTCTCTTAGATAATATAGTACCCATGCCATTACAAAAGGAACAGGCGTTAGATCTTTTATACTTTGAGAAGTAGTAGGCTCTTGGTCCAGACAAGGGCCAAGAAAAAGAAGTTGGTGGCAAAGAAAGTAGTTTTATATTCTAGTGATTATATGGGTGTTCCGATCAATGTCCCTATAATGTGGGATTGCTATGAGCTACCTTTTATCCAAAAAAAGGACCCGTTGTTACGCCAGTTTTGCCCGAAAGACACTGGGTTTTTTCTGAATTTATACATTAGGAGAAGCAAAGGGATGAGTTATCGAACTGCCAATATTTTTCTTCTCCTTAAGATCTTATCTTGATGAATTCGCACGAGAAGGGAAAAAAGCCATCTTTCTTTTAATAAGCAGAATAGAAAAGAGGAAGTTTACTACGAAGACAAAAGGAATTTCTAGTCATTCTTTGGCCTCCCAGAAAGAGAAACTGGGAAAGGCTTCGAGTCTTCACAGCCAGAGTATAACGCTAAACAGCAGACATAGGTATAGATGCGTGCAAGAAGGCGGCCCCAACTCAAGTTCCAATACAACAAGAGGAAAGTGTGATAAAGATCAAGAGCCTTACCTGAGGAATCGCCTACAATAAACAGTAAAAGGCATAAGCGCCCTTGTTATACACAAGTGTCAAAACAGATCTCAGACAAAAGCATTCTGGAATCAGATTAATTGCGGCGTTCATAACTCTTTGCTTTGCTCGGGATGAAGATGATAGCTCATTTTAAAGCTATGTTAGCTTTCACTTCCAGAAATCTTGTCCAGTTGTGGAAGCTTTAATGAGTTTAGATCATTTCTCATCTTCAATCCTTTCTTGTCTTGTGCAACAGCTGCATCCTTGATGCATCATATCTTCTAACTCGGGTTGAACTCTTTCTTGATAAAGCTTAGAACCTTCTCAAAGTTGGTGTCGTATCGAGTGTAAAAAAAAAGCATAGCTACTAGCATCTCGTACTTCTAAAAGACAAGAAGGAGTGCCTTGCATACAGAATAGAATGAGCAGCCTTCTTCCTAGCGCCTCTCGGCTTTCAAACCAGCCACAAGAATTAAAATTTTTATAGAGCGGCAAAAGTCTTCGCACCATAGCTAACGCGTGTGAAGAGGGAAAAAAAGGTAGTTCCTTTAGTTCTCTCTGAATAAAGAAAGTAAATTAGGAGAATACGTTCTTCTTGGGGTATGGGGCATACCGTGAAGAAAGTCCACCCACAGCATCCCGCTTGCTTATCCCAACACGTGAGTCAGCAGAAAGAATCTTTAAGAAGGGATAAGGCAGGAAGCATCCTTCACCGCGCACAGGTTAGGGCGGGTCTACTTTTATTTTTTATTTAAGTATGCAGAAAGAATTTACTAACAGAAAGCGTACACACTAGGTGTACCATCGAAAGACCTCAGGAACGAAAGGGGAGGGGATCGACTAATCAGAGGGGGCCCTTTGTTTAGATCTCGACCACTAGGTTTCGGAATATCTTGACTGGTAAGGAGAGAGAGTTTGTGGGGCGAAGGCTGAGAAAGAGAGGTATATTTACTTTTTGTTTGACGAATAAAGAAGAGTCCCGTTCTTTCATCATATCATAGCGTTTCATTCATATACATATATAATAAGAAGAAAATCCTCAATATTGGAGCTTCCTGAAAGCGCTCTTTCATGACCCTGCGCAGCTAGGCAAGTTGGTTCAAGAGAAAGAAAAGCATCCTATTATTAAGAGTTGTAATCCCAAAAGGGTAAGTTGAGCATGAGGGTGACCGAAGAGACAGAGAAAAAAATAACAGAAGCCAAAGCTGATTCAGAAGCGGATGTTGGAGATCGAGGTATTCACCTTCCTTCTTAAACTTAAAGATTTATAAGTACTTCGAGAGAAAGCGGGAAAGGCTTTGATATCTGTGGACACATAGCAATAAAGTAACGACGAAAGCAGGCAGATGAATTCAAAGACTTTACCCGCGAAAGCTAGAATGATCAGAAAAAAAACGTCCCTCAGAAAAGAGAGAGGCACTCGAGGACCCCCCTGTCCGTGTCGAGGTAGCGAATAACTTGAGTGCTAGGTAGAGGAAAAGCAGTTAAGTCAAGGACGAAGGGAATTACTCGGGTTCATTCATATATTAAGGAGAAGGGTCTTACTTAAAATGTAAGCCAAGAGCCAACCCCCAAGCGCAAGTTCCAGCCAACACTACTTAATTAAATCATCTCGAGCTCCAATTCCATCCATTCAGCCGAGATATTCCTATGGCCTTCTCACGCGAGAGAGCAGAACTACTAAAGTTGATTCCTCAGATTCTTACTTAGAGCACCTTTTCCTATATTATAATTAAAAATTAAAGGCGATTAATAAAGACAAACCTTAAGTTGCCAGGTACCTTAGAATTAACTTCTTTCGAATGAACAGTATAGAATGAATTTCCTATATAAGCCTGTCCTGTCCTCGGTTGTGAACTGTAGTTAGTCTTTGGCCTTGACAAGTTGGATCAGTTAAGCAAGACCTTATCCTATGCTTGACTCCTATATACAAGATTATTGTAGGATAAGAAGAATAGTATGCTGCAACTAGGATCATCAGCAAGCGGCTTATCATAGCGCGCTTTCAAAACCCACTGCAGTTCCATTTTGTTATCTCCCCTATCCCCTCTTTGGTCAAAGTTAAGGGTCTCAAGTTCGTACAAAGCTCTCTCATCCATTTCTAGTCCGCTTTCGGAAAGGATTATGAGGAATTAACGGGAAAGTTAGCTCCTAAAACACTGCTGGGATTGAGGCAGAGTCAGAACAATCTTGGAAATTAGATGCCCACGGAATAAGAATAAGAAGCAGGCTCGGATACACTTCTATGGAAGTTGATTTAAGATTCTATGAATGGCTATCTTCTCATTAACACGTTTCACAGCAATCTATGAACTTTGATGCCCCTTTCTTTGATCTAAGGCGCTTTCATTTCCTGCCTATCTCTATAAACTATATAATAATAGGTTTCGATCGAGAGTTCTCCCGAAGACGACTCTATGACTTTGGTATCAAGGTTGAGAATCCACCTGTGGAAGAGTCGAAGTTGGTCCTTGAACTTGAATCAGAACAAAAAGGTAGAAATGGAATGCAATGGATTTACCTTCTGTCTGCTCGAAAGGCAATTAGAGAACTAAAAAGGCACAGCCAAAGTAGTAGGATAGGTGAAGCTGTCAACAGTAACGGAAATGTATAAGATAAGTACTACATAGTTTTGCTTTTTTCAAATCACTCCTTGCTTGGCTTGTGCGAGAAGGAAGAAACTTCTCCCCAAGATCCGATCCGTTTAGAGTTTAGATATTCTGATTAGGATATTAGCATTAGAACGTAGTCTTTTTTTTTGTTGGATTTGGATAAAAAGGCAGTTGAAAAGGCTCCACCTCAGAACAAGATTTCCACTTTTATTTGCTGTACTCGGTTTAGCCGGTGGTTTTGTCGGAGGAATAAGGCACCTCTATTTATATTATACAAAATAGAAAGCGGGGAATTTCATAAACCCGATCCATTATCTTTTCTTATTGGTCTAGTCGTGCTAAGTTAAGCACTGATAGAGAGGTGGGTTGGCGTCATTGATAGAGGCAGACTTTCAACTCCCATGATTGTTCCATCATCCTTTATTAAGGGTAAATCTATTGGTCTTAAAGAAGATACTAAGGCTTTCGCATGAGAATGAAAGCACTTCTGTGGCAATAACAGACAATGGACGGGGCAAGATCCAGGTCGTCAGATTTGCAATGAACGCGTGAAAGGACTTCTTATTCTTACCTTATTCTTACGTAGGTGGTAACCAGTAGATTATAGGAGCCGTCAACATCAACCACGCCTCCTCCGCTTGTTCTAACTTCCTAGCAAAAAAATTCCTACGAAAAAGCAAGGAGAGTTACTGGGAAAGGTGTACCGCTCCGCCTAAAGTAAAGAAGGAAAGCGCTAACTAGGGCGAAGACTGTCACATGCATCAGTAGTAGGTTCTGCGTAAACAGATCCACTAGAGACCATATATACTACAAAGCTAGTTCACCAGGGACTACATCCCTTTTTTATAAGAATAGTATGGCTGCAAAGTATAGGTCTAGTGCACTCGTTCCAGCGTAAGGCGTTTCTTAGTTTATGGGCCTTCCCTCTCAAGAACTGACTAAGTAAGCCCTCAAGACAGCAAGCAAAGCAAAAGGCTAATAGCTCCACGATAATATGTAGTTAAAAATGCAACTACATACCCCAGCAGCTCAAGTTTCAGGGAAGGCTACTACTTATTATATTATTATATATTATAAATATAATTAAGAAATAACTTCATATATATAACAGCAGTCTTTTGTGTATTTGGTCCGATCAGAAAAAGAAGAATAAAAAGGAAGCGCGTTTTCGACTATTGTGAGTGGACATAGAGTCTTTGTTAAGCAAATAAAGAGCTCCCCTTGTAAGTATAGGCGTTGGCTTATCTCCACTTGTTACTTAAGTTAAGTTATTGTAGAATAGTCATAATTCTAGTTTTTCCCCGTTGAACATTGAATTTAGTAAATTGTTTTTCTGAAAGCCACTTGCTGCCGATCGCTTTCTATTGATGAAGAAGAGTAGTCCCCGCCCTAGTTACTTAGTCTATAACCTGCCTTACTAGAGTCTATAGCTATAGCGTGTGTAGAACATAGCTTCACGTACATATAAGCAGCTTCGAAGACTAGCAGAAGGATCATACGCATTAGCATTTTCGTGGACAGGATAGAGAACATAACCAAGCAAGCGCTCTTCCACAATATAAAAAAAGAACTAGACAAAGCCAGGGTTAGATTCACTAGAAGCTTTAATCCCCCTAGAGTATGACTTAAGAAGAGGTATGAAAGAGATCTACCGAATAAAAACTACTAAGATAGCGTTGTATGGCCTTAACAAAATAATAACAATATTTTTTGTACATAACAGAGTCAAGGTCACACCGCTCCGCCTCAAGAAAAGAAGTAAAGAAGTCAAGCCTGGATCTCCTTACTATAGTAGACCCATAGTGCTTTCTCGCTTTTCGGAGATCATATCGCGCGGCAATAGACCCTCTGGCAGCATATGCGTATATAAGAATTGACACAAGGGAGAAGGTTTCTTCAGCTCAATAAGGATATCTATAGTAAGAAAAAAGGATTCTCAAGGTGCTTCATATATATATAGTACAGCGACGCTTCTCTTGTTTCGATTGGACGGACGAGTGAGTATAATGTATGAAGGGGGGTGTGTTGACGAGGTGAGCCGCAGGTTATCGATCCTCTTTGTTCTATAATTAGCAGATTCCAATATATATAAAATGGAGATGATTTCGCAGAAAAAGAATAGGGGAGTCATCAGAAAGTGTTGGTAAGCGAGTAGTAGTGTTCTCGGATTACCCCAGTTGCGCTATTAATATGTAAAAGTTTTTTTTAGAATAACTAAATGCTACCACCTGCTCCATAAACTTCTGTCTTAAGAACAGTTTTACCAGAAAGCCCTCGTATGTTGTGTGTTCACCTGCAAGTTCTACCTTCCCGATGACTCCCATGGATTCCCTAAACAGAATCCGGGAGGTTTATAGTCTGCTTCTAGTGGGAGGGAGCAGTCACTCGCATGCCACGTATATAATTTAGATCTAAGGTCGCCTTTGCCTTTAAGTTTAAGATAGAGATCTTTGTCCCAAACTTGGGATGTCCTGGCTAATGGTGTACCGGGATCCGAGTACAGGCCTTTGTAAGCGAATGCAATTTTTACAGGGGTTTGGTTTGGGACGAAAGAGTGAAGTGAGCCGGTTATCCAGGTAGTTAATTGGGAAGAGGGGGCGTAGAGCTTGACTGAGGTAGGGGGGAGGGTCGAAAACTTTTGACGAGTAAGGCATGAATGCATCCTATGTTAGGATTACGGAATGGGGGTCGGAAGTCCACTTTCCCCGACTTAGCGTAGTCGGTGGGCCGAGGGAAGACAGTCTCTTTATACTTATAGAGAAGCCTTAGTCTCTACCGATAGATTCCTTTCTTAGCTGGAGTGGTCGAAACTTCCTTTGCTTGCTTGACCAGAGAGTGAACCACTGAATGTTGATGACATATTTAACCTAAAATAAAAAAGCATTATTGTCAAATCTTTCTTTCAGAAGGGTGCCCCCTAGAGGTAAGGTATATAGCTGCAGAAGTCTCACCCGTAGAAAGGAGTCCTCCCGGCAAAGCACTCTATTTTTGGAGGGCATGAGGAGCTGCTTTTTACCGAGTTTTTTCGTTTAAGTGATGATGCATGAGACAAGTTCTCAAATTAGATTCTCGAAGGATTCGGGATCAAGCTCTTCCTCTTTCTTTTTCGGGTAAGGTAGGTATAGATTTCGAGAGATATTCTATTCGAACAACTGTGGTTAGGATTCTTTTTCTTCTTATCCTATGTCAGCCAACAGCTTCTTGGCGTAAGAAAGGCAAGCAAGTGGGTCGAAGTGCGCTGTTGATGATGTGGGTGAAATAGACGTGCTTGATAATGAGGGAGTTAGAAGTTCAGTGGGTGATTTACCTCTTCGGATGGCTAACTTGGTAGATGAAGGGCAGATTGGGTTGGTTGAATGGAACAAGTTTTTTCCTAATATATAAAAGAGGAAAACCATTGCTTTCTTTTTTAATGCTTTTGGAAGCGTTCCTTATGTCTTTAATGGGAATGGGATAATAAGACTCGATCGAGAGTGAGAGGGACCGTGAGCGATAGCAAACATACTTGGTAGTCCTAAATTCTTAGTTATTGAGTGGTAATTATAATAGTCAAGGAAACAATTGAGCGTCCGAGGATATCATCTGTGATCCATGCCCTCGCCTTTGAGTAAGCATACCTCTATCGGAGCATCTTCGTTTGAAAGCACAGTCCGTTCGACAAGGCAAGAAAAAAACTTTCTTTACGTGCAGTGCTGATCGGGTCAAATTAAACATCTCAAGCTTAACTCAATGACCTTGCGGCTTATAGCAATAGGATTCAATCCACATTACGTATCAATGGTCCTTTGGACGCCAACTGAGCTTATCTTTACTATTTCTAGCGAAGCAAGATCAGACAAGGATATTCCTCTTCCCTTGATACTCACCTAATCGGAGACCAAGTTCGGACTCTATTTTACATTTCGAAATTGAAAATCCATGGATTTCATTTCCTCTTTCTCGTCCTAAAGTTCTTATGGGAGGGCCGGCCCGCCTTAGAGGTTATAAAAAAAAAAGCCTTTGCTTTAAAGTGGTTTTGTGTAGTAGATTAGCCCATCCATTGAGGTCCCCTATTCTAAGAATCCCACGAAAAACTTTAGGCTGCTTCCTGAGGATTGGTTATGAAAGAGCTTTTATTTCTATGAAAGGACTAATCTTTAAGAAAATTCAAACTAAAAGCTTAAGACAAAGCCCTTATAGAGTAGGGTGAAGTTTTCTCTTAAATTCCTAGTTTAATAAAAGAAGAGAGGAGGAGCGGATACCAACTCTGCTCCAAGTTCCAATCAGTCAGGCAGAGAATGAACTACAAAGAAGGCAGTCAGTCCTGGAGAATCTATGCAGGCGATCACTCCTTTCTTCTCTTCCTTATGTTATGTTGAAAATCCAGTAAAAGGGAGCAACTCTACTATAGGCGGAGGATCCGAAAGAGATTGAACCTTGGTGAGAAGAGCCTAAGATTTTCGTTTGATTAAGTAACGGGGAGCATTTCCTGAGAGGACCATGCAGCTAAGTAAGATTCGGAGTAATTGAATACTCATTTAAGAGGGGCTTTCGGGCTAGATCGTTTCATAGGAATATTTGGCTAATAGTGGTCGAGGGATCCATAAGACACCAGCCGCTAATGAGGAAAAAAAGACGTGGAATCTCGACTGCCAAGGAAGAAGCAGAGCATTTTCTGAAATGAAAGCCGGGAAGCGCCTAACGAAATAGGGTTACTCGCTTAACCCAGGATTCCTTAAGAACTTCAACGAATGGACCCTAGCTGGAGGAATGAGTTTGGTAGTTAGTAAAGAAGAGAGGATTCACACACTAACAGCTGACTACTTCGGTCAACCAGACAACACAGCCACATCTATGAACCAACCACCTTATACTTATGAAAGAGCGTAGCCTTTACTTTAAATTTTGTTTTAAGTAAGACAAGAGGGCGGGATGCCCTTTATCGAAGGAGAGATCTGAAAGAACTCGAATGCCAAGAAAAAGATCCGAGGAGACACGAAGTAGACCTTTAATATATAGAAGAAAGAAGTAGCTCTGGGTCAGCTTACCGGTATTCTTTTGGGTTGCTATCAAAGCCATAGGGGCATTAAGCAAGATCTTTATATACGGATATGTTAGCAGCTGGTCGATCCAACTTTCATTCATGCTTCTAACCTATAAATCCTCTAATCTATCAATGGATCTCTAAAAGCGGGTCTCCACCCTGATACCCAATTCTCTTTGTAAACTGTTCGTTGTATTAGCTATTTCACTCGATTAGGTCTTTACACTTTTGTGTAACGCTTTTTGTGAAAGATTTTTGCTGTTTGGTTGATAAAATCAAGATCGATAGGTCAGTCTGCTCACAAAGAACTACGTAGCGAAGGGGGCATCCTTTAGCTTATATCTTAGATCAACAGTTTCATATTAAATATAAAATAAATCATATAAAAATTATATAAAAACGGAAAAGGCGCATGGGCGCAAATCAAATAGCATCCGTGATTTGTATATATCCAGATATAGATAGAAAGTTTTCCACGATTCCCCTCAAAGATAAGGGACAATTTAATTGGTAATAGAGCATCTTGTAGATCGTTTGTGCCAATTTTGATCAATTTAAATCCAAAAAAATCTAGAGTTCTTTAAAAAAACTTTCATTGAAACATAGCACCGAATTTGGCCAAATCACTAAGAAAATGGGTGAGTTGGAGTCAAATAGCTAAGCCCTTTTAAAGATAGGGCGAGATTGACAACAAAATTAATAGAATCAGCTTTCAGATAGAGCCATCTTCCCTTTTCGGCGGCTAGCAAATGAAGTAAACCCTTTCTATGATCTTTGATCTTTAACCAGGAATTTAAGAAGAAATTTAAAAAGCTCTGTTCCTCTCTCCTTATTTGTTTAAGGTAGGCGAGCTAGTAAAGAGCGTATGATAAGGTCGCAGGCCATTCTTTTGTCTCGACTCGAGGATTGGCCACCAAGCTCTTTTAAGGCATAGCAACCCCTTTTTAAGATGTTTAACCCTGCTAACACGGTGTCTGGTTATAGGGCCGATGCTACATTAAGGAGCCATATCCAATAAGTTTCGACCCATCATCACCAACCGCAACTGTTTCGACAACGTCTTTTGAGATTTCTGATCCCGTAAACTCGAAACAGCGAAGGGCGGGTGTAGAAACGAGCCGATGTATTAGGGAAAGAAAGTCCTACTCCATTTTTAGTTGAGCAAGTAAACATCATTAAAGGCAGCGTATCAGGATGAGAGCAAGCCCTTCCTCCTTTTCGTACCTCAGTCAAGTCGGTAAACTTTCTCTTATTCCCCATGAGTGAACATTTCATATCATTACTATAGTGAGTAGGGGGTTTGAAAAGAGTTCACTTGCCAAGCAAGGATATATAGTCGCATGCCCTGGCCAGATACTTCAACTGCTAGGCGCTTAGCTAGCTATAGGAAAAAAGGCTGAGGCGGGTGGGAATGAGGTTGCCCATCGAGAGGAAAGCAAATGAAGTGGAAGAGAGAGCGGGAGTAGCAATGCTTTGAGTTTGAGCTGAATAATTTTAAGTAGCAGAGGACAAGGGTTGAAGCCACTTTAGTTGGGTCAGGTGAGGCGAGACCAAAAGATGGAGCGAATGAAAGGTGCGTAACGAGTATGTTGGCGAGCCAGCTGTTGCGAGTGGAAGAAAAGGAGTTGGATGTTGGCGGAAGTGGCGGCAAGGTAAAAATTCCCAATTAATTGTCCAAAGAAGGGCGGATATCCTATACTAGTAGGGCTGTTCTTTCCATCACCCGCATCTTGCTTCTTGGCCCTATCGTATATAAGGTATTTGTTGGTTGTGTCTTATTCATGTTTAAAATTGCCACGTTCTTTGAAAAAAAAATCTCGATTCAGTAGAAAAATGGCACTATATCCCGAAAAGGTCTCTTAGTCAAAGGCCTTTCGATTCGAGTTTTTATAGCTCTTGAAGCAGTAATGCTCTTCTTTATTCAACCGCTTCCTGAGCTGCTTGAAGAGTTGCTATAGTCGACTGACCCTTCATCACATCAACTATAAGAAGAAGTTTTTTGAAAGAATACGCCTCAGATTTAATTTTTATCTTCTTATATCTCTTCTTGGCTCTGCTGACATCCCGTCTTTCTCTGGGGTTCGATTTCGAGATGAATTAAGCGCATCTTATTCTTTTAATATATGGTAGATGAAATATATGTATGAAAGTACTATTCTCTTTCATCTTTCACACCCCCGGAATACCCTCAGCCTTCCGTTTTCCTTTCGCACTGATGCTTAAAAGCAATGATTCTGATCTCTCTTTATCAAGATTTAAAAATAAGGTCGACTATGATATGGAAGAAAGGTAAGACCTATAAAGAAAGTTTTCTTGTTTTGTGGGGAAATCCATCTTCTTTCTTTATGTTTTTCTCATCTCCTTATGCGATTATAGTTTTCCGTTGATACACATCTTCTGCTCCTTCTAGCTATGCACAGATTTTTACCCTTTCTAGCAAGTTAAATGTTGATAGAGAAGGTTCAACTGGATCAAAACGAACCTGATCTTCCAGCTCTGGTTTCTGGAATCAAATCCAAACAGCTGAAGGCGCTCTTACTGGACCTCCTGAAAAAGCATGCCGATAGTTTGGTGCAGCATCCATAACCCTATTGGATTCGGTGTCATCTTTTTTCACTCATGAACCCCCTTTCCAAGCCAAGTGCTCTCTTTCAATCAAACAAAGGTATGATCCTATTTATGCTATGTGGTTGATCCTTTGAAATCCGCCAACTGACCAAAAAGAGCATATGGACACAGCCATAGTAGCACTTAGCCCCGCTCTGTCTCAGATCTATAAGTCCACTCATAAGTCTACTTGACGAGACGTATGTGGATAGTGTGTAACACGTAAGATACCCACTACGCCTTTGATTTTACTTTACTTTTTTTAGTTAATGGCTAGCTAGCCTGGAGGCAGTTTTTATTTGACTAGAGCTGAGAAGGGCCCCTTTTTCCGAGTCCGAGCATCGTACAAGATCGACCGTAGTGGCGTTTCCTGTGCGAAATAATGGGCAGGACAACTAGAAAAAGATAAAAAGCCTTTCTTTCTCTTTGATGAGCTGGAAAAGAATTCTTACTCCTTAATTGACGATCAGTTCTTTATCGTCTGACCTTACCCTTTTGTTTTCCTGTTTTGTTTCCAGCTCTTTCCCCAACAATATATCAGAGTCAAGGAAAAGTAAAAAAACCAGCTATAATATTCTGCTTATTTTCAGCAAACATTGATGTATACCTTTCTGATACAGTGGGTACACTTGAGGTCTCCAAGGTTGAGGATTAACGCGAATTATCCTTCTAATCTTTATTTCTAGCTTTTTTTTATTGGTGTAGCTAGTTCTAATATCTTTCCTTAGTATTTGGGGCGGGTAGAGTCCTTTTATTGATTGGTCATGCCACCATAGGCCCGAGTCAGACATCCCATTGCTTCGGTGCCTCTTCGGTTTGCATTAAGAAGTACTAAAGTCAAGAAAGGAGCTCTTTTTACGTCGCGAACAAGTGCTCAAAGTGAATTCAACAAGAGTAGAAGAGAGAATATTTAAGGTAGGCGTGGGTAGTACCGAAGCAAGTGTGTTGACGATTGCATGAGAGGTCTCTTTCTTCGATAGGTAAGTGAAGGCAAAGCGGCATACCACTTTTCGTTGCTTTCTTCTTCCCGTATACTAAAATGGCCGATTAAGTATACTTCTTCCCCAAGCATGTTTACGGGGGGGCGCTTCCCCTGCTTCATTCCCTTGGCTTTATTAAAGACTCCTCGGGAGCTAAGATAGGAAGATGGCAGCGCACCGCCTTTGGGCTATGTTCGAAACGACGCTAACGAAAGTTTCTTCTTATAAGCTAAGAACATATAGAATTTTTGTTTTATTTCAAGATTGCTTTTGAATTACACCTGTAATAAGATAACAAGTCCTACTATAATGGTGCATGATGAAAACGGTATCTGCTGGATAAAGGGGAAGGATTCATTGAAAGAAAGTTACCCCGTAAAGATTAGGGTACTAGGTCATTAACGTCCAATGACAACTGAAACGGACATCAAAAGGAAGTAGTCTCAAACCTGTCTTTTCTTATAGGAGCTGCTCGCACCATTGCAACATTTCTAACAAGTTATATTCAACCCCTGTCAGCCAATTCACAGAAGTTAGTAGATAAATTGGTGGAGTCGATGAATTTAATAAAAGTATATCCTCTGTTTACGAGAAATTCATATAAAGTTGTCTTACATGTAGTGAAAATGGAATTTCAGTTTTCTTTTGTTTGCCACGTGAAGTGAGGCTTTTCTTCTCTTCTTTACACAACCACCCGGAAATTCTTTCCTAGCTACTCAAAGATTTTGAACAAATCGTAATGTCGAAGTGATCGCTTTAATCTTCTGATCCTTACCAACCTTATGGGAATGGGCGTAAGCCAACTACTCAGTTGAACCTAATTTTCCAGGGCTCTGCTAGGTAAGTTGCCAGCGA
>VHZZ01043009.1:2385-12685 GCA_009801015.1 Silene noctiflora
TCATCCCTTACGTATTCTTATTGAGATTATAACAATGATATTTAAATCATCGTTGTGATCGCACTATTGTTGAGGACACTTACTCCAACAATTTATGGGGTAATTATATGAATCCCTAATTAGAGTAATTGGGGGTTTTGTGATTCGTTTGTGTTTATGAAATTGGTTGATTGTTTGATTATATTTTTAGGAGGAGATTTCGTAGAGGAACCGTTCTGACTTCTTGCTGTGATTTGCCAGATTTCTTATCAGGTAGGGTTTCCCTACTCTGTTGCATGTAGAATATTGTATGATTAATGTGACGATCTTTGTACTGTTTATGATGTGTATATGTTATGGTTGTTGTTTGTTGTGGATGGTGGTGGTTGTTGGTGTTGGAGTTGGTTTGTTTGTGAGCCATTGTGAGAGGTGATCTCAACCCCATTGTTCGCCTCTTGCGTTCTCTCAGCGTAAGGGGGATGTGCACATTAAGTAACTTGGTTTGCTCTGTGGAGCGGGGATTTTGGTGGTAAGGCCGCGGTCCCCACTGGCAGGGCTACACACCTCGGTGTGTAGTCAATTTGAATGTGATGGAGACGGGAGATGGAGTTTGCTGGCTGTTTTGGATGCTTTTTATGCATTATATTATATATTGTTGTACAGTTGACTGACCCCGTGTTGTTTTTCGAAACGGTGGTGATCCATTCTGGGATGGTGAGCAGTTGGTTTAGTAGGTGATGATAATTTCCGTAGATGCAGTTGATGCGGGTTGGCTAGGGCAGTGTCATCAGCATTTTTTGTAGTCTTAGCTTCCGCTTATGTTGGTTTTGTTGTCACAATTGAATTTTGGTTTGGATTTTGTATTAGCATGTTTTGCAGTTGTAATTTTTCAATAAGTTAAACTTTATATTTGTTTCATTATGGTTTTTATGATGTTCACTACCTTGGGTAACCGAGATGGTAGCATCCCTGTATTCGGAGGTAGTCCTTGGTAAAGTGCCTCGGGGTATGGGGGTGTTACAATGTGGTATCAGAGCTAGGTTTTGGAACCAAAAACCAATGAACCAATGAACTTAGGGTGTCTAATTAAAATGAACTCGGGTAGGAGTTGTTTAGAGCTACCGTAAAGGGTAGGGAGACATCCCAAAGCTGCATAAATGCCTTTACAACTTTTAACCGGTCACAGTGGGGTGTGAAGGGTCTATGTGTGTCCATATGTTTCCTGTGTGTTTAATATACTCTTATTTGTTTCACATGCAACTCGGGTTTATGTGTATGAGGTGAATGGAGGAATGTGGAGTATGTGATTACGTGAATATGAGAAATATGATAGATGGAATACTGATTTGGATAGTACCATGTTAGGCTTTGTGTATGATTTGCAAGATTGTGGGTAGTGCGTAAGCAGCATGACTCGACCGAGTGAGGGGGACTCGACCGATCTCCTGGAACTCGGCCAAGTGGGGAATTTGATGTTATGAGGCAGAATCCCTGTAAGTTTTTGACTCGACCAAGTGTGCGAGACACTCGACCGAGTTGGCTGAACTAGACTGAGTACGTTAAGTACTCGACTGAGTGTGATTTATGGGTAAATCTGATCAGAGTCTGGATCAATTTAACTCGACCGAGTACGTAAGTGACTCGACCGAGTTAGGTGGACTCGACCGAGTGCCTGGGGTACTCGACCGAGTGTCTTATCGGAGGGATATGTATATCTGTTTTGAGCCGTAAGCTATGTGCTTACGACTGTTCTTCTTATATAGTTAACGATGCCTTCCAAGAGATCAGCCGCGTACTTGATAGCTTCTGAGATTACACTTGATGAAGTGGCCCGAATGATTGAGCAACAAGAGGCTCTTACCGAGGCTCTTAAGGCTATGGGTAAGGCTAAAGAGAAGGTGGTGGATGCTAGCAAGATGAGCACCACTATCGCTCACTTCAACCCTTTGACCTATGAGGGCACGGGGGCGCCAAACATGTTGGATAAGTGGCATAGAGAGATGGAGGGTGTACTCGAAGTGTTGAATTATCCGGAGGAGCTGAAAGTGGAACAAGCTATGTTCTACTTAAGGGGGGAGGTCGGTGTTTGGTGGGCTAGGGAGAAGGAGACAGCTGGGGAATATTACAGGAGCCATGGGGAAGCTTCTATTCCCTAGGCTGAATTCAAGAAAGATATGCGGCATCAGTTTGTTCATGAGCATGCTCGTAACAAGTTGAGGGCTGAGTTCGATACCTTCCGGATGACTGAGGGGATGAGGGTAGCAGATTACTACCGTAGATTTGTTGAGTGGATGACATGGAGCTGAAGGGGCTATCAGTGAAGATACTTGAGAGTTGACTCGGGGGTCTCATGGATCTAAACAAAGTTTATAAGCGGGCCGGGAATGTGGAGAGACTAGCTGATATGACCAAGGAGGTCAGAGAGAAGGAGAGTGAGAAAAGGAAAGCTGAGAGCGAGCGTACCGGGACATGTGAGTTTAAGAACGGTAACTACAATCAAGGGAGGGCTTCCCCTGGGGGCTTTGGATTTGGTGGAGGTTCTTCTTTTGGAGGCCGGGGTGTTAGGAGCTTTAGTGGTGGATCGGGTTTGACTTGCTACAACTTCGGTGGCGTGGGCCACAAGAGGTATGATTGCACTAGTTTGAGTGGAGACGACTTCCAGGGTCAGCACAGAGGTAGTTTTCACAGGGACCGGGTCACAGTATGGCTAGAAATAGACCAACAGGGTTGTGGTATAGCCAGGGAAGTCAAGGCAACAATGGGAGCTTCAACCATAACAATAGTGGAGGTTATCAGAGGCAGAACAACAATGGGAACCAGAGCTCGGCTGCTAAGTCGATTGCATCGGCCAACACGGTGCAGGGTGGAGGCCAAAAGAACAGTGGTAAACTGTTTATGATGGACAAGAAAGCAGCAGAGGATGATGCAAAAGTGGTCACCGGTACTTTCCTTGTTAATAATACTCCTTCCTTTGTTTTGTTTGATTCGGGGGCGACCCATTCGTTTGTATCTAGAGGTCATGCTAAAGTTATGGGCTTGGGGGAGTATGAGTCTGTAAGGGATGAATTTTTTATACCATCCGGAGAGTCTGTATCACGAGGGAGATTGTATATGGGTGTGTCTATGGTGGTCGGACAAGTCAACTCTTCGGTTGATTTGGTTAAGTTTCCTATGGATGGGTTTGAGGTCATAGTCGGGATGGATTGGTTGGGAAAGTATAGTGCTAATATAACCTGTCACCAAAAGAAGGTTTCTTTAAAAGGACCTAAGGGAGTTAGGGTGTCTTACCGTGGGTTTGTGATCAAAACCAAAGTCAAGATCATTGCAACTATGATGTTGAAGTCTTACCTGAAGAAGGGCTATCCTATGATCTTATACCACGTGAAAGATAGTCGAATAGAGGAGCCAGCAGCTATGGAGATACCTATGGTGAGTGAGTTCGGGGATGTTTTTCCAGATGAGATACTAGGGTTACCACCGAAGAGGGATATCGATTTCAGTGTGGAGTTGAAGCCGGGGACAAGACCTATCTCTAAGACCCTGTACCGTATGGGTCCTAAGGAGCTTACTGAGTTGAAGAAGCAGTTAGATGACTTGATCGACAAGGGCTACATTAAACATAGTGTATTGCCTTGAGGTGCTCAAGTTCTATTTGTGAAGAATTAGGATGGTGGTTTTAGGTTGTGCATCGACTATAGGGAGTTGAACCATGTAACAATGAAGAACAAGTATCCTTTGCCAAGGATTGATGATCTCTTTGATCAATTGAGTGGAGCTGGGGTCTTTTCTAAGATTGATCTGCGATCGGGGTACCATCAGTTAAGGATCCGGGATGAGGACATACATAGGACAGCGTTCCGATCGAGGTATGGTCATTATGAGTATGTGGTGATGTCGTTTGGGTTGACTACTGCACCTACAGTTTTCATGGACTTGATGAATCGGTTTTTTAGTCAGTTCTTGGATCGGTTTGTGGTGGTCTTCATTGATGATATCCTAGTCTATTCTAAGACTAGGGAAGTGCATGAGGAACATCTGAGATTGGTATTGCAAACTTTGCGCGATAACCACTTGTATGCAAAGTTGTCTAAGTTTGATTTTTGGTTCGAGAAGGTGGCCTTTCTGGGCCATGTGATTTATAAAGATGGAGTAACTATGGATCATACCAAGATTGAGCGGTGTCTAACTGGGAAATAACAAAGAATGTGGCTGAGGTACGAAGTTTCTTGGGTCTGGCCGGGTAGTACAGGAGGTTCGTAAAGGATTTCTCGAAGATAGCTCGACCTATGACAGCCTTAATGAAAAAAGAGAACAAGTTTCGCTGGGATGAAAGTTGTAAGACGACGTTCCAAACTCTAAAGAAGCGTTTGACTACAGCTCATTACTTAGCTTTGCCAGAAAGGAGTGAGAATTTTGAGGTTTTCACGGATGCTTCAAAGAATGGGTTGGGATGTGTGCTGATGCAGAATGGAAAGGCAATTGCGTATGCTTCGAGACAACTAAAGACCTATAAGGATAACTATCCTACTCATGATCTGGAGTTTGGTGCTATGGTTTTCGCTTTGAAGATATTTAGACACTACCTTTACGGAGCTACCTTTAAGGTGTTTTTAGATCATAAAAGCTTGAAGTACATCTACACCCAAAAGGAGCTGAATATGCGTCAGAGGTGGATGGAGCTGATTGGTGATTACGATATGGAGATAATCTATCACGAGGGGAAAGCTAATAATGTTGCTGATGCTTTAAGTCAGAAGAGTGTGCATTTCTTATCTACAGTCATGTCACTTATGCGACTTAAAGATGAGGTAAATGAGACGGGGATTCACATGATTCAGAAGGGGGATACTCTTGGGGACTTGACAGTGGAACCTGAGCTTTATGAGAAAATCAAGTGTAAGCAAGCTAATGATCCTAAGATTCGGGAGTGGAGAAATGGAGTGGAAAGGGGACTGTTTCACCGTTTTTTATGCATTCGGATGGGAGTGTTCATTTTGATGGGAGATGGTGTATACCTTATGATGCAGACCTGCAAAAGATGATCATGACCGAGGCTCACTATACTCCTTATTCAGTGCATCCAGGTGGCGATAAACTTTACAGAGATCTGAAGAAGACTTTTTGGTGGCCTGGGATGAAACGGGAGACTTCAGAGTTTGTGGCTAGATGTTTGACCTGTCAGAGGGTAAAAGGGGAGCAGCGGCGATCGCAAGGTAAGATTCGGTCACTTGAGGTACCTGAGTGGAAATGGGAATCTATATCTATGGATTTCATTGTAGGGTTGCCAAGGACTCAGCAGGGCAACAATATGATTTGGGTGATTGTGGATCGACTGACAAAGTCGGATCATTTCATTCCAATGAAAGATACTTGGAGCAAGCTTCAGGTAGCCAATGGGTACCGGAAGAATGTAGTTCGGTTACATGGTGTACCAAAGGACATTGTGTCAGACCGAGATGCACGGTTCATATTTAAATTTTGGCAAGAGCTGCAAGAGATGATGGGTACAACACTGAAGATGAGCACAACTTTTCATCCTGCAACACATGGGCAAACTGAGCGGACTATTAAGACCTTGGAGAAAATGATGCGAGCTTGTGTTATGGAGTTCGGTGGCAGCTGGGAGGATAGATTGGATTTGATTGAGTTTTCTTATAACAACAGTTTCCACACGAGTATTGGGATGGCACCGTTTGAGGCTCTTTATGGGAGGAGATGTAGAAGTCTTATATATTGGGACGATAGTGCCGAGGCTTTGGTTTTAGGACCACAGATGGTGCAAGATATGATCGAGAAGGTTCGGGTAATTAGACAGAAGATGAAAGCAGCTCAGGATCGGCAAAATAGCTATGCCGAATTGCATCGCCGGGACATGAAGTTTCAGGTGGGTGACAAGGTCCTTCTTAAGGTATCAGCTATGAGGGGCGTTATGCTTTTTAGCAAGAGGGCAAGCTGAGTCAGAAGTTTTTAGGTCCTTATGAGATTTTGGATCGGATAGGGGAGGTAGCTTATCGGTTGGTGTTGCCACCAGCTTTGGACCGAGTGCATAATGTGTTCCATGTGTCCCTGCTATGGAAGTATCTGAGTGATCCTTCTCATGTGCTAGAGGTTGAGAACATCGAGCTAGATGAGTCTTTGACTTATTTGGAGGTGCCAAAGGAAATCTTGGACAGTAAGGTATGAAAGACAAGGAATGGGGAGACCGTGTTATTTAACGTATTGTGGACCAATCATAATGTTGAAGAAGAAACAAGGGAAGTAGAGGAAAAGATGAAGGAGCGGTATCCGCACCTTCTTTATCAGGTATGTTGGTTTCGTGGACGTAACCTTTTTCTTTTTAGGGGGGTAGGAGATGATCGAATGCGTTTTTAGACGATTTTTGAGTCAGTTTTCTTATGTGTTTGAGTTCTTTTTTATGGTTTGAGTATGTTTAGTGTTGGGACGGTTTTTGTGTTGTTTGTATCAAGTATGGGTTTGAACTTCGGGGACGAAGTTTGTTTTATGGAGGGAAGACTGTAATACACCGGTTTTGTGACCTGGGGATACTCGGCCGAGTGAGGGCTACTCGACCGAGTATCCAGTCGGAATTTGATATCAATGGTATGTTTGTTGAGGACTTGGACGAGTGTGTAGCACTCGGTCGAGTTCGGTGTAGTCGATCGAGTGTCTTGCACTCGGTCGAGTCCGGCTTACTCGGTCGAGTGGCTCATAGTCGACTGAGTGTCCGATCAGTTTTGGGTTTTTCCGCCATAGATATAAAATAGAACGTGAAGCTGTAATCATTTATCTTTATTCTAAAAACTTTTCTCAAAACACTTTTACACTGAAAGCGACATAAGAACTGTTTCACCTTTATTTTCTATCAATCCAAGGCTTAGTTGACCGTTGTTGGGGAAATTTACATCATTGTTCTTATAATTAATCGGGCAAGTTATCGATATAGTCCTTTTATGATTTATGGGGTAATTGTATGAAACCCTAATTAGAGTAATTGAGGGTTTTGTGATTCGTTTGTGTTTAGGCAATTGGTTGATTGTTTGATTATATTTTTAGGAGGAGATTTCGTAGAGGAACCTTTCTGACTTCTTGCTGTGATTTGCCAGATTTCTTATCGGGTAGGGTTTCCCTACTCAATTGTCTGTAGAATATTGTATGATTAATGTGACGATCTTTGTACTGGTTATGATGTGTATATGTTATGGTTGTTTTATGTTGTGGATGGTGGTGGTTGTTGGTGTTGGAGTTGGTTGGTTTATGAGCCATTGCGTGAGGTGGTTTTAACCCCATTGTTCGCATATTGCGTTCTCTCAGCGTACGGGGGATGTGCACATTAAGGAACTGGGTTCGATTTGCAGAGTGGGGATTTTGGTGGTAAGGTTGCGGTCCCCACTGGCAGGGCTACACAACTTGGTGTGCAGTTAGCTTGGTTGTGATGGAGACAGGAGATGGAGTTTGCTGGCTGTTTTGGATGATGTTTATGCATTATATTGTATATTGTTATACAGTTGACTAGCCCCGTGTTGTTTTTCAAAACTGTGAGGATACATTCGGGGATGGTTAGAAGTTGGTTTAGCTGGTTATGATGATTTCCATGGATGTTGTTGATTCGATTTGGCTGGGGTAGTGTCATCACCATTTTTTGTGGTCTTAGCTTCCGCTTATGTTTGTTTTATTGTCACAGTTGGATTTTGGTTTTGATTTTGTATTAGCACGTTTTGCAGTTGTAATCTTTCAATAGGTTAAACTTTATATTTGTTTCATTATGGTTTCTATGATGTTCAATACCTCGTGTAACCGAGATTGTAGCATCCCTGTATTCAAAAGTATTCCTTGGTAAGGTGCCTCGGAGTATGGGGGTGTTACAGTTTCACCCTGGATAACATTAGACTTAATCTAAGTGTATCATCCCCAGCGGAGTCGCCACACTGTGGACATGGGCCACCCGCGCCGCGCGATATCACGCGTTTTTCGGAAATTTGAGGGGGCAATACTTCTCCCACGGAACTTTGTGTTGACAAAGCACATTATGAGCCTTTAAAAATTTGAAAGGCATTGAAACCGGTGAATGGTTTGAACAAGACTGCATTTGTGATGTCGCCACCAATTTCTGTGGATAATTGGATCCGTTCGAATACTTCGTGTCATGTCAAGGCACAAAGACATGAAACTAAGAAATTCGTTGCCCTTAACATTCCATGTTTATAATGACGTTCCCGATGCCAATGAACACTGATGTTCACAGATATCTGAGTAAGGTGTGAGAGTATGTAATAGGAAGTTCTTATTAGAGCACCTAACCCCGCCTTCCTCGATAGTTTCCTCTACTAATGATCAGGAAACGTCTTTTAAACTTGATATGCTATTAATTTATATGCATGCAATGCAGGAAACATTGTTTTAATCCTAAAATGTGAATTAGACTAAGTCGGTTGACACATAATTTAGCATCGAATTGGGTCCAAGTGGATATTTATATTTATTTACATGTAATAAAGGATAAACAAATGAAATAAAACAAATTACAAGAGATGAACAACGAATCTACGTCACAAACACATTCGAAAGAGTTTTAGAATTAAAAGAAGGAAAACGCAACGATATTACTGATAACAGTTGATAATAAACTAATTAGAAAGGTTGCGTCAAAACGAGACGGGATCAGAGACAGAAACTAGCCCAGAACAGGCCCAGCAATAATTGTGTCCTCTAGAAGAGTCGCATCAGCTATTGCGTTTGTTCTTGAGTTGGTTTCTGACTGTGAAAGTCAAACTCACACGTTGTTAACATTTATTGGTTCGTTTAGACAGATTATTAGTATATGGCTTAAAAGAAGTGGTTTAGCCAGATTATACATGCTAAAGAATATCGTAAAAGAAAATAAAATAAAAACGAAGGAGCGGATACTCAAGGAAGAAGAAGAAAACCAAGAACAGACAAGGAGCCTCTGTCATAAGCGCAGCAGGTGCTAAGACTTTTTCAGAAGGCGTATCTGTTAGTGCATTTCTTCTCGACTGTGTTTCTCTTCTGACTCATCAAAAAGGTTTAAAAACTAAGACTTTAAAAGATGATTTGGACATGTATGTGACATAGACTCTTACATTACATAAAAATACAAAAATTAAAGTACAAAATTTTAATACACCCTCAAAATTATATGTTTAAGAAACGAGATTGACTTATTCGACTTTAGTGATTGCTTTGCTCTATGTAAATGAAGATGCCCTTGAAAAAGGATTGATTAACAAGTTTGATTTAAAATTGATTAGGTGTAATGATCAAGTTAGTCGGTCTATACAAACGAGACTGGTACCCGGAAGGATCTGGGCTTACGTGATCGAGTAAATCAAGCACGTAGGCGTTAATAGCAAAAGCTCGTGGTCTTTGAATGCAATGGGAAAAGAGAAGGGCAGACACTCGCGTGAAAAATATGTGTGGCGAAGGTGTGTATTTATACTAGTCACGAGGTGGGAGTTTTGAAAGGATGAAAACACATAAGGAAACCGGAAAGATCTGGACACTGCTAGAAACAGGCCCGAGAAGAGGCGCAACAGGCGTGCGTCCTCTCCTGGAGCAGTTTCTCCTTTGCAGCGAATTTTTAAGCGTTTTCAGAGTTTAAGGAAGGATTTGACATCCCTATTCCGTCAAAATAAAATATTTTCCGAGATCTTAAAAATATTTAGATATTATTTAGGATTCCTCGAAATATCCCGACTCAGATTTGAGACGATTTTTAGAAAATGAAGACAGTTTCTGAAAATGAAGATGGTTTTTGACATGGACTCCAAATTCACTCAAACACTTTCAAAACGATAGTATCGGCACCGAGATGAAAATATAGGGGTTGACACGACTGTTTGAGCAATCATTTGTCAACGAATTAATGAAATGTCATAATATCGCTTCGTATATTAAATATGCGGCCTAATCATCACTGGGTGGTTGGCGAAGGGGTGAACAGGCGGTCGCACACCTATCAAAGATAATTTACCTTAGACTTGGCTAAAAATTAATGTTGCAAGGTAGGGGTCGAACCACAGAGAAACAGGAGTTATTTTAAGAATTGTTATGGTTAGGTCTCTATTTAGCTCGGGTTATTTTTTTTTGTTTGGGTTTGGTAAAGGCAATGATAAATAAAATAATGAATGAACAATTATAATTAAAGGAGTCTAGGGGTGTCGGTGTTGGACTGAGTGTCCTCAACAATAGTGCGATCACGATGATGATTAAAATATCGTCATTATAAACTTAATATAAGAATACGCAAGGGATGATTCTTCTATAAAGTCAACTGGTCATCATTCATCGGTAATGATTGGCTATC
>VHZZ01043096.1:0-14383 GCA_009801015.1 Silene noctiflora
AAAAAAAAAAGAAGCAAGTTAATAAAGTAGTGCAAAAGGGAGTAAAGTCAGTAAAGTGCCCCCGGGAAGCATCAAAGACGAGGAATCCTACAAGTGGGCAGGTAGATCTCAGTTGTCCTTTGGAAAGAAGATGCAAGTCTTGTCTATATATTATAAGCACAAAAGTGAAATCGCAACGCTCAGTCTACCGCTTCAGGTCAATTAAGTGAGTTAACAACGTGTGGTACGGTCCTAAATAGGAATGTCATGGTTTCATTCTTAATAAGCTGTGTTCAGTACTATCTATAAAGGCAATAAGGAAAGACCTTTCCACTTATATATAAGAGAACTAGTAGGTTAGAATCGAGATATATGGTACAAGGACGAAAAGTGGGTGCTTGTGCTGCTTGTGTTGTCTTTTGCTTGAAAGAGAGACTCTCATCTAGTTACCGGACACTGGGAGGATTAGTCATTCTTAATTGATTTATTGGCGCTTGATCAGATATATTCTCATCCTTTGCATAAGAGGGTTCTTCTCGAGCTTTGATTCCAGAGAAAGACAAAGAAGTTTGTGTGTTGTACCTTTCTCCGCAAGATGCTTTATTCTCAATAAGTTAATGAGATAAACCGCGCATAGCGGATCCAGTTTGATTTATATATAAAGATCCTTAAACCAGCTTTCATAGGGATTCATATATTTTAGTAGAGTAATATTTTAGTAGAGTAAAAGACGCGTTCTAAGTGCTTGTAGCATCAAATGCTTCTGTTGCAGCCCCCAGTGATTTTTTTTGAAGTGAGTAACTGGCGCCTTGTTGTTATAATTAGAAAGCTAGCCTTACTTTTTTTTAGTAAGATTCGTGGTGATTGGGATTTACGGCTTGCAATAATAACACACAGAGTCTATCTATGTGCCCGAACCGAGAATCCAAATGCAATAGACGTCAGAACAGACTTCAAACTCAAACATAGGGTAAAGAAATTCCTAGTTTTATAATAAGACTATTGCTAGTATAAAGACTCATGTCATCTGATCCCATTCCAATGTAGTAGTTAGGTAGTAGACTCTTCCAAACTCATTATAATCAAATGCTTTGTGACTGCGTCTTGGTCAACCGAAGCTTCGTCGTCCGGCCTGCAATGTCCTCTGTAATGTCTTTTTATAAGTGTCAAGTGTCCACCACACCTATTTCGTATAGTCGTTTAATGCTTCTTAGTTAAGCTTGTAAGATGAACCCTTTCTTTTACTAGAATCTATCTCTAATGCCAATTAGAAGTTCGGAGTGACACTGACTCGACTACACTATAGTATAGGGAGAAAGGATTTAATATAAGAGATGGAAAAGAGGCGCACTTTGCTAATATACTCGTCTTTATATTATAAAGAGACTTTAGCTCGCCCCAATACGGTTGATGAGTAAGTTAAATCATCTATTACTCCTCTATAATGAATAACGGGAATATGAAGGGAGCACACGCGTTACTTCACTTCTTTCTACGTCTTTACCTACAGACACAGCTATTGTTATATTAGACCCGGTTTAATTGTTATAAATCAATCATTCTTATAGATCTAGTTGGGGTTTTAGAGCTCTTAACAACCGGCTCGTAACAGCCACTCACGATGAGGGAATGAAATGGTCTCGAGCAATGGTGTGAGAGAATCAGGGGTAGATTGGGCGTTAGCGAGAGAAGGCGCTTCCATTCTTATTATTATAACATATACATACGTATAAATAACAACATATTAGTTAGAACATAAAGCCCTGTGTATGAGCATTAACTATACCTATTCTCATAGCTATCCGCTGCTCGGCATAGGAAGTGTCAGTCTCTCGCCGGTTAATCCCTCTATGATATAAGCATCCATCTCAGGCTCATAGCCGTATAGAGCTCTTTGATTAATATGTAGTTGTAGTTACGGCTAATTAAGTATATTCAGAAGTTTAAACAAGTCCCCTTTTCGTCATAGGATGATATCCACCAAGCTAGTGGTATACCTTTCATACCTCAAACCTCATAAAGTTTTTTCTACTAGATCAATCAGCGTCAAGGATGGTAGCTAAAGATCGGGATAGAGATAAGACACTGTGGTGAGCTAACCGAGTTGTTTTAAGAAGCTAAGGCTTGACTTTTAAAAAGAAAGCGTGTAAATAGTGTCTCTTAGTAAGAGATGGGGCCGAGGCTCCATACTGTAAAGCAGAGTGCACGACAAGAGAATCTCTATCATTCAAATATTACCATTCCCGCAAGAAGAAATAAAGACAAGGATCTGGCTTGGCTGGATCTTCGGATCATAACAATTACATTGTTAAGGACAGAAGAGAAAGAATCGACAAAAAAAAGTTAAAAGAAATTTAAGGGCTTTGGATCAAGGTCCCCAGACAAGATGCCAGTTTCATTAACACCAAATTTACCTGTTATAAAGGATTCAAGCCATCTTTGACTTCTTCCCGTATTCTCTCGAGCTAGTAAACTTCCTCTACTCATTAAGATTGCTTGTATTCTTCGTTCTATCCTAGAGAGAGTCTTGTTGTTGTAAGGTGTCACTTAGGCTAGCGGCTCTTTTTCCAATCAAATGAAAAGCACCGGTTCCACAGAACATACATTAAGGTGTCACTTAGGCTAGCGGCTCATAGCTAAAGTCGTGGTACGGTAGAGCCTTGTAAGAGATAGGTAGTATATATAATACGGGATGAAAAGTCAGGGCAATCACGGGAATGTTCTAATGTAGAAAGAGGCTTCCTTAACTATACTTTGAATGACCTAGAGTATACTCTCCTATATAGATTTTAAACTGTGGTGAATATACTATTACATTAACTTGTATGGCTTAAGTCGCATCGCACCCATCACATCCGGATGAGAAGAAGTTTCTAAAATGGCTCTAGTATAGGAATCATTGGCTGCTTAGTGAGTGTCTGGTGAGCCTGGTCTTACCTATGACTTTGTACAACGTTAAGACTGAGTCTGCTTTGCCCGTGTATCCTTGTCTAATGGATCTTCTGTCCTGTAGTAAAGAAGCAGCTACTGCACCTTTTCTCAGGAAAGCCCCAAATCTTTTTTATAAGACTAATTGGTATAGATTGTTGCTTCCTACAGATGAATAAGGCACAACAAGAATCTAAAGTGTAAAGCTGGCATTCTACCGTATAACGCATGACATATCCGAAACAGCTCCCGCGGATCCGAAAAAAAAAAGCGGCGAAATTTTAAAAATAGGGGACGTTTATATAACAGAAAAGTCTTATCCAATAATTCTATAACTATAAGGTCTTACTTCTTGGTCAGTTTCTTTCTTAATTAGCTGGCTAAGCCTGTAAGACTTTTAATTCAACCACTTCGGCCCCATCTGTCTGAGATGCGCATTATGCTTATGCGACCTAAGAATCCCTGAAGTAGTTTGCTGAGATTATGAGAAATAGAATATAAAGACGAAGACAAAAATTACGGCGAGTAATAGGTATTTGGCCCTTTATGGTATGGAAGCTAATCCCGATTCTGCCATACTTAGTAGTAGAGACTCATTCCGCGTAAACTAAACTGGCCCATCTTATCTTATGAGGAAAGAGCAATCTTACGTCGTTTGAAGCTAGATAGTCGGTCAAAAGAAAAATTCTTCTTGTTTGGAAAAAAGTAGTAGTGTCCTTTCATCTCGCCCCTAATAATAACAACAAGGTCGCCCCGATTTCATCCCTTGGTCGAAACAATCCCATACCTCCCTTTCCACCAGCAACTGCTTCATCTGGATCTAACTCATCATCCGCTTCCGTTTTTCTTCTTTATTGTTTGTCCAGTTAGACAGAGTCGGTCATTTATATTAGAACTCTTTTGTTCTTTCTTTTTGCTGAACTATCTTTCTTTCGTAAAATCTTTCATAAACGTGCCCAAACTCTAGTAGTATTTTGCAGAAAGAGATAGGGCTATAACTCTTCTCTCTGTGCTCTTTCGGTCAAGGAAGTCAGCTTCCCTCCCCTACACTCATTACACTCACTGCTTTATATGTTTTTAGTCAGTTTCTTGCTCTGACAAGGTATCAAGGCAAGCAAGGTCCATCTCTTGTTAAGTGGTTCAGTCTTAAGAGCGAGAGTAATTATATATAAAGAGTACCCGCGCCTACCTACCATCAGCTAAAGCTCCAGCATCAACTGCGTCTTCATAATCAGCAATGACCGCCTTTGTTACATATATCATCCCTGCAACTGCTCCAATCTATTCCCGAGAAGATGCTCCTATGTATGCCATAGCTTTTTGTTTTATTCTCCTGCTCTATGTTCTTATAATAGTTAGTAATGCTAATGGTTGTTCTGTAAAGACTTCGTTTTCATCTATATCAACAACAAATGCTTCCTTTGGCTTTGGAACTACTTCTCTTCTCCTATTGTTCGATCTCTTTCTCCACCATAAGCCAAAGCCTGAAATGGCTATAACTTCTGGATCCGCCACCACTATTACTGTTTTTTCGACTTGATTATTTTAATCTGGAAAGAAGACTGAACTTCCTTAACTTTAATATATTTAATGGAACTTAAGAATCTATAGTACTCGGAATATTGCATTATAGTATAAAAAGAATGAATTAGACCTACCCTCACCCTTACCTAAATGGGACGACTTTGCTGCCATCTTTTAGAGGAAGATGAAGTGCTTTAAGGAGCGGCACGGCATGAATTCAAGACCGAGACCCGCATCCGCGGATTACTTTTTTTCCAAGTTAACCCCTCCCTTCTCTATCTATTGTACTATTGTGTATTGTGGGCTTGGTTTCAACCACAACACTTGCCGGATAATTAAGCGTGGGCGCTTGCCTCGGGTAGCAAACTAAACTCAAAAAAAAAATTAAGATTAAGGTATAAAGTAACGTATGTGTTATAGTAAGAAGTCTGGTGTCCTAAGAAAAGAAATCCAGGGTATTTCCTATTCTTCTAGCCGAGCTCGCGATGAACAGCGCATCCTCTCCTTACTTAGTTAGTTATGTTATTACCTTATGTGAGATGTAAACAACAACCTGAAACAGCAGCATGAGCCTAATGTGAATTGAAGACGCTTTAGAAGAAGTCAAATTTGATAAGTACAGCAGCTACAGAGGGTACATAAACAGTGTCAACGGTCAGATGCAGAATAAAGAGATACAGCCACCTATATAGTGGAAGGGGTGTCATCGGCCTTTTCTGATCTATCAAATTCCTTATTGCCGAACTCCCTTATAGAGTCTTTTAGAGACAGAAAAAGATTTAGTTGATATCGTATGAGATAAGTAGTAAACTGGATCTATTTATATCTTATCAGATGAATTAAGAAGGAAGAATTTCTATTAAATAATAGCTGTGACTGACACACCACCTGTTGGCATTCTTCCAGCCGATTGCCTCGTCCGAGAACGTGGTGCCCCATTAAAGGAACTATTCTACATCTTCATATCGTCTTTTGCTTTACGCTAGCAGCGCTAGAGCTAGAACTGTTGTTGAAAGCTGTCCGGGGAGTTTAAAGCGTCATGTCTTTATCCTTTTCTTGAAGTTGCTCCCAAGCAGTAAAGTCGCTAATCAGCCTTTCACATTCGGGACTCTCGTCATAATTAGATTGGTTTAATGGCATTTTAAGAACTTCATAAGGTTGACTTTGCACCACTCGCGTCAGGTTCATCTCCAATGCCAGTGTCTGATAGGTCTACTATTCTTTTCTTTCCGGGACCGCGTGTGCCCATTCCGGCACGCCCTTCTCTTGGCCATATGCCTCCCTACCCCACTATTTATTCTACTACCAATTTTCTATATTCTAGTACTATAGAATAGGCTGCGAATAGTTTTAAACGTCTTTCGCCCTAGTGCGTATAGCGAGTATTCTCTTGAATTTTTAAGAGGAATTCTATACGTTCTCAGTGAACCCGATGATATCCCCATTTTTTTTTTGTTTTGTAGTCAGTCTGAGAACTCCATGCTTGTCTTCCGCATGAGAGTCAATCTGGTTATACCTTACTTTGCTTGTATCTGTCTGCTCCTTTATGTCGATGACATCATTATCACCGGTAAGTCTTTCTCAAACCTTCACCTCCTCCTTGGTATACAGGGGGTACGCCCAACGGGGGGTTTTGTCTTATCACAACAATTCTTATCACAACGCATATAGATTCCTACCTTCTTTACTTTAACACACACTCAAACACCTGTCCTAGGCTCCTCTTCTTTATGTTTTTATGGGGGAGAGAGTGGGGCTCCCCCACTGCTGGTGAACTCTTGACTGATGATCCTACCGAGTACAGTATCGCAGTATGTTTAGTTCTTTACATTACATCATATATAAAGTTGGTGCTCTTTATTGACTATGCCCTTGACCTTGCTCCCATACCCTCGCCTTAGTTCACTTTGGAGAGGGAAAGCCTCGACAGGATTGAAACTCTAATTGGAACAAGATTTGAGGATTCCCAATCTTAGAAGGGATTACGAAGTGCCAACCTACCTTAAGAAGGATTTCTTTTAAAACTAGAGTTCATGTTCAATTTAAAGTTAACAATAAAGCACCTGCCTCATCAGCCCCCCTTTTCTTTTTCGTCTAGATTATCTTGTACCAATTGCCCAAGCATCGAAGTTCGAACCCAAGCCAATGACTAGCGGGTCTTTCTGATTTTAATCACTTTTTCGCCCATAAACAGGAACTTCTTTCCTACGCGGGAAGCGTAGCCATAGAATGATTCAATTAAAAAAAGGGAGCCCAAAGTCATCCTTTAGAGGCATTATGTGCGAACAATACCAGTAGAATAGAATAAGGAGAGTAGTTGACGTCCGTTATTGAGTGATCAAACCAATGCAATCAATCGGCCCGGTCATTCGAAGGGATAGGTTCGCTAGATATAAATTTTTAAACGGGAGGGGGTCAGTCATCTCTTTATTCTGGCAAGATAAGGACTTTACGCTATAAGCCTCTTATATATTATATTACAGGATCGGGGACTACAATCCAATCAGTCCACCCGGAACCCTATTGAGTAGGCAAAGGCAAACTGCAAGGCTTAGCCGCATCCTATGTTACATTATGATCTGAAGGACTACTTTTTAGCTATATTAAAGATTAAATTAACGGATAGAGTATAGTCAGAGTATTCTAGTGAAATAATAGAGGTTCACTTGCTGCTAGCATAGGTAAAGGGGTCATCCTTATGCGCATTCTGAGTTGGCCATAAGCAAAGCGGACTACCCATAAAAACTTTTTTAACTAGCACTTAACTGGGGAAGTGCGATTCCAATCTTGTTGTTATTCTCCTTTTTTACCTTTGCAGTTGAATTTTTTCCTAGTATTTGGTGATCTATTCTTAAATAACTCCCCCAAAACTTTAATAAAGAGAGGCTGAAGATTGGAACTAAGCTTGAACTCCACTCAAAATTAAGGTTCGGCTTTAGCAATGGGCTTTCTATCTTCAATTCTACAAGAACAAGAAAGCGAGCTAAGGCAGACAAGGTGGCAGCGGCCGGGGTCGACTACCTTATCTGTGAGAAAAAAGCATTTCTCGGGTGTGCTGCTGATAGAGATGAGCGGGGGAGGAGCCAGAAGTGAAGTGCTTTCGTCTTTAAGGGGCGGGATTCCCCGCATGTTGGATGAAATTGCTTAATCCTACCTTGGTAATTTAGAGAAGCATTCGTCCCTTAGTTGAAAGGTAAAACTTGTACCCATGAGATGTTGTCAACTACAGATTCATAGTTTGCTGTCCTTTCTTTTTTATATTTTACTTGCATCCGAGCATTAGAATGCGCGTACTCCCCAACCCCAGCTCCATCAAAAGCTTCTTCAACAGCAAGAGCTTTGTCTTCTGCGTCCGGCTTAAACTCCTTTATAACCCGATCATCAACTTCATCCGCGACGTCTTCCTGCCTATCCTACAGAGCTTCTTTGTCTTCATCGGCGACAGCTTCACGGACGAAACTGATTTAATGGACGTTTCCTCCTAAGAAAAAAAATGCTTAGAGAATAGCGGGCGAGTGTGAATGCGGCGAGCAAAAGAAATGGGTTGAATGATGGTGTAGTGCCGGAGCGAACGCGCGGAAGTATGCAGCGAGTAAGATGAGAGGGTAGAACAGTAAGCCTTTTGACGCATTAAAAGCTTAAAAGCTATGTTGCAAGTAAGGTTGACAGGCAGAGTAGAGGGAGAAAGCTCAACCGAAGAGAGAGGGGACGAAAGAGCGAAGTTCTTTTTGCCAGGTTTGGCTACTATGAGTCAGATTTTCTTTAATAAGTTTCCGGATATGCTTATTTGATAGAATGAGGGTGCATTGAAGGATTGGTTCTGTTCTCTTTAATAGCCCCTATATTTCATTCATAAGATTTAATGTCAATACTTCCACGGCAGAGTGGGGTTCCGGGGCGAGTAGCTGAGAAAAACGCTTTCTTTTAGATGGCAAAGTAGGATAAAGTCACTCGTTTCGGTAAAGGATAAACATTAAGATACTCGTTTTATATCCTACGCCAGCAAACTCACCATTACTTGTTCCGCTCGTTCGGCACTTCTCTGCTTTGTTTGAAAAGCTCTCGCTAGTGACACTTCCTGCTATAACCACCTTACTCTATGATCGGGGTACGCCCACACTCTCTCGCTCTCCTCGCGGCACCACGAATTGAACAAGCCAATGAAGCGAGTGAAGAATACGTAGCGAAAATCTTTTCTGCCGGGTTGGCTTCCTTGTCTTTGCTTTATATTGATCCCCATTTACTTTAATACTAAGGCTGTTGCAACTGCTTTGGATTTGATTCAACCATTGCATTGAAAAACCCGATGAATCTATCTCAGTAAAAGTCACTGGCACTAATGCATCGAGTTCAGAACCCGTCTCGCCAGCAAATGCTTCTTCGATGTCTTAGGCGTCTCTTTCTTCAACGGAAACTTTCTTAGCCGTAACGTCCAGGCCCAACCGTAGTTTCTTAAATGGGCCCTTCATTCTGCGACTTTTTCTTTAACCTTAGGATTTTGTTTGGGCAGTCCCGCAGTACCTCCTGCTCCCTTGCTTTCACAAGCAGGATCCTTCGGCGTCGATAACTGAGAAGACCCCGCTTGATAGAAATTTTCTCGAAAGACACACTTCGAACCTCTTATAAATAAAGATGAAGTCGACGAAAACAAAGCTCTTTCGATCGATAAAGCTCAAACTGTAATATCAAGAGGTTCACTTGCCTCGCTAGAGTCATAAAACTATCAGAATCAATGAGGTACTTCATAGGTCTCTATGGCTAGCTTCAGCTGGCTCTTTACTCTCTATCTTTCTCGGTACTGCACTTGCTTGCTCATTCATTTCACTAGTTCCTTTCGATCGCTCCTCTCGTTCGTGCGCTCTGTGTAAATAAAATGAAGTAAACTGCCCTAAGAGTAGAGTGCTTTTCTGATCTTATTGATCCATCTTTCTTGATTTAAAATATGTTCCTCTCTAGTACACCAAGAACCCAAGTTCTGTTACAATAGCTTTAGCTGTAGAACGCGCGCTTTAGAAAGCAAGTGGACTTTGAACCCAACCCCCCTCCTACACTCACTGCATTCTTTCGATTGAGCAAGTCCTTTCGTGTGTTTCGTGCCGGTCCTAGGTCAGGTGATTGCTTTGTCCAGCCTTTCTTTAAAGACAGTTCATTTGGATTCAAACCGTCCCTTTCTCGGGGTTCATTAGTAGCTTCAATTGCCCTCATTTACTAAGGCTGCGGCATATACAATTTGAAGACAGGTCATCTCTCTCTCTTATTGGACTTCTTTGCAAGAACGAGCTTTAGCAAAAGAAGGGTCACAAGCAAAAAAAAGGGCTAGCGCACGAAGCTCCTCAATTCAATAGAGGGAACAAGCCTCGTACTTCTCTTCGGCTTCAATTCCTGCGTCTACTGAGGTTCATTCGACCATTTTAGTAAGATATCTTACTGCTTGCTTTCTAACAAGCAACTTTCACACCACATCCGACTTTAGGTCAAGGGCAAAGTCTTCAGAAAAAGAAACTTCTGAATAGGCTGACTTCTTGCTTCCATACTTCCTTGAAATTCTTGTCTTAAACTAGTTGAGGAATGAACTAAACTTGTGCGCCTAGGCTAGGAGTCTTGCTTGGCAAACATTCTCTCAGAGCTCACCTATAAGAAAAAAGAAATAAGGAGAAAGCTTCGATCCTTTCAATCAAACATCGGAAAAAGACCCTGGCTTCATTCGAAGATTAGACGTTCAATATTAATCATAGACGAACCCGGGGGCATAAGGAAATGAATCCTATGGTCAGGCAACGAGTATAATACCTTTTGTTTTTAAAATAGAATAGAGACGAGCCCGTTAGTGAGCGGGCTGGCCAGTGAACTAATACAATATCATATGATTTTCAAAAAGCAAAAGAAGGATCTAAGACTTGTGCGAAAAAAGTCATACAATAGGACCGGCTGAACATGCATTCTTTCTCTTCCCACTCTCTTAGCTTTCTTACTAATTTCTTTTAAAAAGCAGGCTCACCTTTCCCGAGTCACCTTCTTGCCTAAGATTTGTATGAGTCTCCGAAACGTGAACAAAAAAACAGGGTCGGATTCCCATTAACGCCCACACGTGCCAAAGCTTTTGACTGACGCCAAGACAGCGAGCCAATGAAAATTCCTTTATATAATTTTTCGTATCAAACTAGTAAACTAGGAAGAAACCTCAAGGATCAATCTTAGGAATGGGGGAGAATAATCAAATTAAATTGAGAAGCCCTCTTTTAATTGAGCGCTAAGCAAGCCCACTCGGGTCGCGAACTCAAATTTGATGCCAAAGGATAGACCGAAGAACCCCTACTGTTCGAAAGACCCTAGAGAGAAAGTTTTATTGGCAACTACTGGAGAAGAAGAAGTAGCGTCAATCTACCAGATTCATGTGAAGCTTTATTATCTTCCTTACTATATGATAAAGGAAGTTCTTCAAACTTGCATTAAGTGAAGGAGAGTGCTGGCCATTCCATTTTTTCAAGAGGTATTTAACGACTTTGCTGCCAAATTCTAATGCTTTAAGAAAAAAAGAGCTCTGCCTTTTTCAAGGGATATTCTTCCACATGTGATGTGGCTCGGAAGATTAGACCAATTGACAAGAAATCCCAATATGTGGAACCATACCGATCTTTCCTTTCCCATTTCTTCTTTATAGAGATAGGACAATCTTCTGACTTTAAGGATTTTGGTCAAATACAAGCTAGAATCGTCACCTTTAAGTCAGAACGAGGGCAACTCGCATTTACTTTTTAGAAAGCAATTCCGCGCCCCCTTGACAAGCCTTTTCTTCCCCCGCGGAGCCTACATTCCCCTCTTTAGAATCTGAGTCCTTGCCCGCTGTAATTGCTGCCCTGGAAATGCCTTCCTCACTAAGAAATGGAGTCCTCGGGAACAAGCGTCTCTTACTCAAAGGAAGGGTACTGACTGCCATAACAGTGGTCACTGCCGTCTTTTGACTTGATTCACGAGCCAAATGGAACCCCCTTTCCTAAGTTACGGAAGATAAATACGAAGATGAATAGCCAGCCAACAAAAAAGATTAACTTTTTTATGAACTTAACTTCCTAATCAAATGCTAGCTTGCCCCTTTAACCCCCAAAGGGACTATACTCGCTCCTAACTTCTTACTATGGGCATCTTTCCAAAATAGAACTGACTTTCTGAATGAATGAACAATGTTCTTATTCGCTAACAGGCTCGTTTCATCCCATATATTAGAAGGTCGCTCTATAAGATGTGCCAGCATTCTATAAAAGAAATTTAAAATGCTGTTTCACATTTGAAATTGAGCTTGACTTTAGAAGCATTTCTTCCGTGGATCTTTATTCTTATTCCATTATTTAGAATTCTTCTATTATAATTAAAGCAAAAAGCTTTAAGTTTAGTGATTGATATCAAAGAGATAAAGGTGGGGTTCTTTTCTTTTAGGAAGGGATCTGGGGCTTTGTTCTTAAGAACCCCCGAAAGTTTATGTCAGTATAGGCCCGAGCCCGACTACTTAAAGGCAAGGATATCGGCGTCTTCTAAGCTAGCTTTCCTTGAAAAAGTTTTGTTAAAATTTGCTGTACCAGAACCCATTCTATATGGATTTGATGCCAACCTAGGCAGTCCCGGCCTATATCTAAAAGGGTCTACCTCTTTTGATTACGCTCCCACTTATTTAAGTCAATATTGGAAGTTTCCTTGATCTCGTAAATCCTTATTAAACCCCCTTAATTAGGGTGAGAAAGGCGTCGGATGTGACGGAATGGATTGAAGTATGGAGGGATCCCCAGGGCAAGGGCTCCCCTCTTTCTTTTCTTAGTCGTCTCTCTTGGGGGGGCTGGGATTAAGGTACAGGGGGGCTTTGGCTAATCCAGAACTAGAACACAAAGCCAAAGCATTCGAAGCCGGTAGCGTATAAGGTTGTGGACGTAGTAGACGTGGCAGCTGATGCCGATGTTTCAGTTTTTTTTTTCTTGGTGAAAGGAAAGTTCCTCTTATATAATAGACCTGGAAGATTTTACCAATGGAAGGACCCTGGCTTGACACCTTGGCATCGATCGGTCAAGGAAAGAGGTTTGCTTCTTTCCAAAGCATTAAATTTAAAGTAGTAGGGACGACTCCCCCCTTAGATGATAAAAGAAATAGCTACATCCGAAACAGCAGCGGATAAAAAAAGAAAAAGTAGAGGGTAAGAAGCTCAACTGTTAAAGAGAGGGGGCAGCAGCAGTTCAAGAAGCTTTATAGTGGATCGTGGGAACAAAGATCTTCTTATGTATAGGGGCCCTGAACCTAACCCTGGCCTTGACGTAGGCCCTAGGTTATACATCTATAGGATAGAAAGGGGATTCATATAATATTATAGTACCCATTTATGACAGTTATAGTCTTTATTGAATGGTCGAGTATGATTTCAAACTTATTTCGATAAGCCAATAAAATAATAAGAAAAGCAAATCAAAGGCGACGTAATAGAAAATATCCAACACGTCTCACTTCTTAGAAAAAAGGACTCAAGGAGTTTGTCCGTTCTTGGTTGTTGATACTAAGACCATCATGTACGATGGGAGTGATCTAGCTCGGCAAAGTCTAACTAGAAAGAGAAGTAGGCCCAACCTGTGAGACTTCTATGAACAAAGCAAAGAGAATATTTGACGAGTATGCCTATGATCCTTGTTTAGGAGTCGAGGCAGTTGATGAGTAACAACTCTTTGAATCCTCTCTTTCATAGGTGAGTGCTATCGTATAATAATACGTGCCGGCAGCCTAACTTTCTTTCAAATATCGGTTTAGAAGCCTCCTTAAGGGGGCGCATAAGTAACCTGGAAAGCGTCGCAAGCCTTTTTTTATTCTTTTAATTAGAAATTAGAACAAAACAAGCTCAAAGTGAAGCAAAATAAGACATTTCATTGACATATATAAGAACAAGAAAATTTAAGCTAACAAAGAAGAGGCTCAGTTTGCTTAACACATCAACTTTTCTTCCAATCTTTATGCCCAGTAAGAAAGGAAATGAGAAAGAGTGTGAGATGGCCTCTAATCGTCTGTAAGCAATACAGCGCAAAAGCAAGGCTTTCTAAATCACTAAAAACGTACAACCACCTTAAAGCATATCTCAGTTTAGATCTCAGTTTAGAGGGATAGGTCAATTCTTCGCTAACTCTCAGTTTGAACTTAAAACGCAGAAAAAAGAAGAAATGCCAGTCATTCCTAGATGAGGGACCGAGAACTTCAAGCAAGTCTCACTTAGGCAAATGAAGGTAGAACCTTCGGGCGAGGCATTTTTCTTAGAATCTGAACATATAGAATTCTAACTTGCAATTGAGTCAGAAGTCAATGCTCGGTTTCTTTGAAAGAATGGATGGTACAAAGTCCGACTTAAAATGAAGATAAAGATCTTTCTTTGTTTGGAAGAAAGCAAGATTACATCACAAATTCATTCCTGAGGCTTTCTGAAGTTTAAGCTGTCTTGTAAGAAAATATAGAGTTTTGCATTCTTTTCTTTTTTATATCTTTTTCTTAATTAACTTTTCAATATTAAAATTAAAAGGATTCGTTAATTGGTTTGGACAGACTTAGGCAGTATGCAGTCTACTTAGCTACTCTTTTGTTACCGAGGAAGGCTTCTAGTTTAAGAATTGGTTGAAACTGACTCTTTATAACGCTCCTAACGGTTATATTGTAGGTTCGAGCCGATATTCCAAGACGCTTCAAGCAAGGTAATTCGAAATTCACAAGTTGCGATTCAAACAAAACAAGAGAAAAGTAAAAAGAGCACTCAATGGGCATTTTCTTTGAAAGAAAGAAAAAATAAAACTTTATGATTTCTCAAAGGAGCAGTTTCATAAAATCACTGTGTTGATAGTAAAAGAATGTCATATATTTCAGGAGCTATATTAGTTGATGATAAACAATTAAAAATGGACTCAAGTCAAGGAGAATTTAGGGCATTGGAGGAGAAAAG
>VHZZ01043139.1:0-14354 GCA_009801015.1 Silene noctiflora
TCTAATCTCTAATAATGGTAAGAAAGACCCTTCTCATGAAAGGAAAATGAAGCAATGTATACCACTTTCACCAGCAAATGTTGGAATTTCTTCTTATAATTTCTTTCTAATTCTTGACTCAGAAGAAAAAAAGAAAAGTCACTAGTTTATGCTTTATGAAACGGGCCAATGCCTTTAAATTAAAATAACAAGTGCAGTTGTGGGGGTCAGAAGAAAGTCTTGCTTTGCTTGCGCCGAAGTTACATCCTAAATAAGCATAGGGGTGTAGCGTGCTTGCAAGGAGTGAAAGCAGGGCGGGAGGATCGTATCCGTGTTCCAATCGGTCCGAGATTAACGATTCTATGAAATTTGAGCTCAATCTCGTTTCAATTCTAAGAGGGTCTTTCCCACTCTATACTATAGGGATTTCGGAATTATTTTAGAAATAGACTTTTTATAATCAATCTAAGATAAGACGCGCATAAAGATAGGGCGACTTTATCAACAATATCATAAATTTTCTGGGCAATCATAGGCAATCTCGTATGAGCTTTAGTAAGATAAAGGCCCCGCTCGTAGAAGAAAAAAGGAGGGCAGCTTGTATACGAAGCGCGGCTAAGATGGGTTGAAATGCCATTTTTTCCGTAAAAGCACATCAAGTCAACTCATGATGAGAAGGGCGAGAAGTATAATTCCATATATATTATATGGGTTAAGCTGCCAAATTCATTTCACAAAGTCTTCCATCCCACTTAATATGTCAAAATTCATCTTGATCTCGCTCCGATTCATCGATACTTATTAAAAATAAGTAAGAATCTTGTTCCCCGGTTAAGTCAGGCTCAGACCACCTATCAGGTCGATGTCCTACCCGAACCTAGCAAAAGGGATCAATAGAAAGAAGAGATCAATAGAGACTGAGTGGACCCTCTACCTTTGAAAAGCTTTTCCTTTCGTCTTTGCTACCGCACCTCAAGCGAACCAGCTCCGGCTTAGAAGAAGATAAAAAAGTAGGCTAGAAAGCTTGAGGTGAGAAGTTTTGCTCTCATTTACCTCGGTCGGTTGATTCATGGGGATCTACCTGGAAGCATGTCTAAAAGGTTTCAATTGCACGAGCCAGAATCCAAATTCGAAAAAAAGACTTTCAGCCCTCATTTAAGGAAGGCAGAAAATGGGGTTGACGTCGAGCTTGGCCAAGACTTATAAGATTGTTCCGAAACTTAGTTCAGGCGTCAATTCAGCTTCTTTCTCATACATTTTGGCCCTGGATACACAACAATTGGTAGCATTTTTCATGAATGATTTTTCTTCCGAGTTGTGATAATGCAATGCTTCTTTTCATTCCCAACGCGAAAGTGAGTGAGTTCGTCTTTCAAATTAGGGCTTATAATAATAGAAAAAAAAAATAGAATAAGGCAAGCGGGTAGTTGGAATTCATGTGAGTTAGGATTGGAACGAGGAAAGATGAACATGATATCGGCGCGGTTTCAAGCGAACTCCTGGTTTAATCTTAAGCGCTTGTCAAACATCTTACTATATTATATATAGAGCTGATGATTTCAGAGAATGAGAAGCAGATCACTTTTCATAGTTTCCTTATGAACTGCCCAAGAAAAAAAGAAAGAATAATCTTCATCGCACCTAAGTCACGGTTTAATTTAAAACTTTTTTCTAATTTGAAATTACTTATAGCATTTCTGACGAAATACCCGCTATCTTTACTTACGAAAAGAGTTCTTACTTACGCATGGGTAGGCTACGTGATATCATCTTCTTTAAGAATCGTGGTAGTAAGAATCATCCTCTATTGTATTATAGGCTTACCTTCCTATCAAAAAGGGGAAGCCGCTCTAACAGCTTGCTCGCGACTATAACTATAATAGGTTGGCCTTGGCTCAACTGGCAAAGTGAGGCATTATTGCTGGCTGCACGGGACGTGATTGAGCAAGGCTCTGAGTTCTTTCTTAGCCCCTGCTTGTGTGAACTCTGACTCCGAACCCCTTTTACCGATCAACCGAACCTTATCCCTTTTGCTGGCAATGGACAGGTTAGCCGGATTCAAAGGAAAAAAGCATCCGCCGTGAGTCACAAAACCAAAAACCTTTGGTGATACGCCTTTTCGAAAAATGCCCTAGAAGGATAGACATTCCGAGACTGTTTACCGGGTATAACTGATAGCTGCAGTGAGATATGAATCCATTTTACCATTAGAGTGGGCTTATTCATCAAAGAAAGATTGAACTTTCCTTGGATGCAATGGACAACAGAATTGATCCTCAACTCTAGGAAGAAGAAGCGATATCGAACTCGACCAGACCAAAGGAAGGGGAACCAACCCTCCCCAAAAGAGCCAAAGGGATTTACTACCCTCTTCCCAGAGGAAAGTCTTATTCAAGCATTTCTTCCTGCTTCCGAACCCTAAAAAGATTAATAGCCTACTTACCTGAGGAATTCCCCCCTTTTTTATTAGAAAGCTCCTCGACTCTTACTGATGTTACTGAAAAGAAAGGATGAAATTTATCTTCCACTTGGCTTTGCGTAACTCTTGTTCAAGGTGCAGCTCACCCACTCTTTCTTGTGTTTAGCTGTAGGGGAACTCCGGAATAAGAAGAGTGTGGTCCAGTAAAGAACTACCATTCCCACTCATGAATAGAATAGGGGCATGGATGATGATGGAAGAAGTGCGAACCTGACCAACGAACTTCTCCTTTTCGTCGAACCTTTGCTTTTGCGATCTATCTTCTCGTTCCTCCTATCCGATCTGTTTAGCTTTTCCGATGCTCGAGCAAGACCCCCGTCTGGCTGATTGACTGGTCGGAGCGTCTTACAACAAAGCCACAAAAATAAATATAGAGGGTGGTTTTACCACTGACTTACTAACCTCCCCCGCGACTATATGAAAAAATTCCCTTGGGTCAATTACTAGACTAATGACGTTCTTTGCCCTACCAGCTATTCATTTCTTAATTCGTGTACCCAACTTTATCAAATAGCAGTCCAACTCAACCTATTAACCCCAGGTATATAGAGACATGCCTCTTTGGTCGAACTCGATCTACTATCTGGCTCTAGGAGAACATGGGCCCGCAGCTTTCGAGAGAAGAATAGAGCTCTAAAAGAGAAATCAGAGTAAATAAGATAAGAATAGAACCTGCATTAAGCGGCTTCTTCTTTATGTTTATGATCAGGAATTCTATCTAAGTTAAAGAAATGGCTGGTAGTAAAACGACTGCGTCTTGGACCGATACGGAGAGAGTTATCCTTTTTTCGTGAAGAGCGGGTGAAGGATACAGAGCAAGTTGGTGCTTACGATTGAAATCTACTCAAAGAAACACCCGAGCACGAAAGGAGTTTAGTTGCCCCGATTGAGTCGATCCTAACGCGGCAGATGAACCTGATCCCTAGCAAGAAATGCCCATATTAGAAAGGAAATATCCTACGAGATTGAAAGAGATCTCACTATAAGTCTACCCTTCTTTTCTTTTGGTTTGGGTTCGGGTGAAAGTAGATTGACGAGTGGAGCGTTGGCATGTGGAATTCAGAAAAGATCTTGATCTTTGATTGATGGGCCTTCCCATTCTTTTTCTTATAAAGCTCGGTCATACCCTATTGTATTGTGCGAGCGCCCTTCCCCTCTTCTAATCTAAAAAGTAAACCCAAGGGCTCCTAATTGCAGAAGTAAGCTGGGCAGATTCATTGAAGTCACTCACATGGGCCGATCCAAGGAGCACTGAAGTTATAAAAATTAATTTCTATGTGAGAACTCTTATGTGTAAACTGCAAACTCTTCCACCTTTTTTATATTATATTCGAGGTATACTACTATATATAATAATAAAAGAACTGCTTTCTATCAATGCCAACGCTTTTTTTTTCTTCGCCGCATTAGAAGCCTCTTTATTGATGTCTTACCGAAGAGTCTTCTTCTTTCTTTGTATGATTGGAATATTACACTACCTTTCTCTGGTTAGTGTAATCTATTATGTAGCGAGAAATGAAAGACTCAACTTAGTATAAATAAGAAGGAAGAAAGGAAAGGCATATAGTTTATGCTCATTTCAAACCTACCATTCCATCTTATTCCTCCTAAATCCGGAAGTAAGAATCGATCTTGCTATACCACGCCCGGATAAGTCATTGCTCTTTTTTAAGTTAACGCTATACCATCTCATCTTCCTAATAAAGTATAACGTATAAGGCAAGCTTTTTTTCTCGTTATACATCGATATTGCTTGCAAATCTTCTCGCTCGGCAGTAATACCTTTTGTGGTTGGTGTGTGATAAAACTCGGGCATTTTTTCCCATGTATATCTCCTAATCTCAAACAAGACTCATTTAATCTCAAACAAGACTCATTCGAATTACTCTAGTCGATCTTTATAATAAGGGAAAGCTGCGGGTACTATAGTTCCTGCTCGAACCAATTACTTAGATAGTTCAACTCTTTCCATTAACTAAACTGATAAAAAAAAAATAGGTAAAGTAGAGATCAGAAGATAGCGCCCACTTCTTTTAGTTAAATACATTCCTAGCTGCTTGAGTAGTCAATTAAAGAAGAAGCTACTTGAGAGAGATCTCTATTGTTTGCCAGCTGCCCGCTTTATCTAGGGATTTTCCCCAGGAAAGGGGTCTAGTTCACCGGAAATAGAATGCTCTTATTAATTAGCTTAGGATAAGGGCATAACGTTGGAAAGCGCCGGCTGTTAACGTTCGCATGCTAAGCCATAGCAAGGAATGAAAGATTCGTAACTGCCTGCTCTTTCTTCTCGCCCCATGGGTTAGACGCGTTCACTTCATATCTTCCGCCCGCTCCTTTTTGGCAAAGTGGTAATTCCAATCCTATATATAAGACTAATGCATGGAACCTTTTTCATGATCATCATCTGCTGCTGCTTCATTGGCCTCAGCCGCTCTAATTGCCCCGCATCTCTTATCTCGACCGTAGACAGGCGTTTTTTTCAAAACGGCTATTCCCGGCGGCATGCCTATTCAAGAACTTCAAGAACTTCAAGAACTTCTTGTTGGTAATGATGGTAGGGTAATAAAATCATTCCTAGGGACCTTTTACCGAGCCTTTCTCCTACGACCCGCTATCTTGGCAACAGGGGCCCCAAAAACCTATCCTCTTACCCTTATCAAGTACAAATGATGTAGGAATCAAAGTCGATGCGCTAAATGAAAGTTCGAGGTAGGATAAAAAAAGGAGCTCGAATTGATTCGTGCATACACTTCTATTTTCGTAATGAATCATAGCGCTTCGTCTCGTGTCAATAAGGTCTGAGGAAGCCTATTAGCTAGCCCACCACAAAATTTTACGCGGGAACAGCCCTAGCACGGAAGGTTGCTTAAGGTTTACCCGGCAACCCCGATGGAATATATATTAAGCCAAGCTATCTTGTTTAGGACATCGTAACTCGTAATTAATGAGCTTATTTGTTATAAGAAAGATGCTATCTAGTCGATTCAATTTTTGAATTATACCCCTTGTATTTCTACCTTTCTTCAATTTCACGGGGCATCACCCCCTATAAGTTTAAAAAGACCAATAGAGGTATCGAACGCAGAAAAAACACGCCTTCACCCAAAGAGTTGTTGTAAAGATAGCACTTGTACGCAAGAGTAAATCGGATCATGAGTCAAATGAAACCATTTTTTATTGCTACTATACTGCTTTAGCTTAGATTTTTATTTATTTTTTTTTTTCAAAATCAGAAAAGGCAGGCTATCGATCAATCGCTGGAAAGCTCTATTTTGAAAAACAAGAAAAAAAAAGGGGATCAATAGATAGATTGTCTTTTGGAAAATTTCAACAACTGCATTGCTCATTTAGGACACTGAGTTTATATTACTTATGTTTTTTCTCTTCTTCCTCCATTGGCTAGGGAGCCTTTTTCTTATTATGCTATTCGAGTTCTGATGTGAAGGTCACAGGTAGAAGATGGAACTCTGTATTGATTTCCCGAAGGCAAGAGACAAAGCCGAAGTATAAAAGAGATAGAACAATCATAATTGGCCAAGATTGACCGGTAGCTCGGTGTTTCGGCCTGCTAACAGCCTACGATTCATCTCACAAAAGACTAGTTTTATTACGTTGCTTTTCCAGGAAGGACACAAAAAACGTGCAATTGATTCTCTGGTTTATGAGTAAGTTTGCTTTAGACATAGTATCGTGTAATGCAGCACCTTATGATCTTCTTTCTTTACTCTTTACTGGAGTAAGGGTAAGGTCTTCTTTCCCGTATGAGACTGTTGTTTATTGAGATTAGAAGAAAGAGACTTCTTGTGAAAAAGCACATATTGTCGAAGACAATAAAAAGAATAAGGTAGCATAGAACTTTACCAATTGATCAGGCTTTCCTCGAGAAATGAGAAATCATTAGTCGCTATTTCCGCTGAAGCAGTAGTTAGCCTTAGATTCTAATAAGTCATTTACTTAATTGTAGTAAAAATATCTAAGTCGTCGTCTTGTGTGCTTCGCCTGTCAAGTGGTTTTTCGCGTGCTATAAACTTCTATGAAGACCCTTTACCCCATGCTTGTGTACAGGATTCTTTAAAGATGGCTCTAGCTCTATTTAACCGGACCTCTACTTCGAATCCTTACTCTCCTACAGGTGTTGGTTGGGCTAGTTTCACACTCACTAACATTTGAGCAAATTTAATTCACTTGTATAAGAGTAAACTCCCTCTCACCGTGGCTTATCCGTAGATTCTTCTTCATCATTGCCTTCGGCTTTCTCTTAGTCTCCTTCTCATAAGAGCAAACCTATCTATCAAATAAGCTTATTCTTAAAAGTAGATGCTTTGGTTTTGGCCTTAGTACTTAGTTAGCGTTCAAACCTTAGTTCTTTTTAAAGGCAGGAACAAAGAAAGCAAATAACTGCTTATATATTACAGGAGACTAGGTTAGTCCAACCGCGGAGTATGCCAACTTGGTCTTCAAGATAGATACCGTGGGGATTCATTCTTAGTAATTGTCGTCAACAACTTTATCTAATTTAGATTCTATTATAAAAGAAAGAGGGCACTTTCACTCGTTAGGGAATAGGGTAGTTATAGGCGTCTCGATCCTTTAAATTTGAAACACTAGTCTAACCCCAAAAAGTATTTAAGTGAAAACAAGGAAAGAACCCAACCCGCAGCTCTCGCTGGAACTCACCTCACTCCATAAAGTCTTTCTTTCCTTGTTGCGGTGATGAATTAGTCCCTTTTGCTCCCTTGTGTTATACTATGACTTCCTTTTTTACACTAATATACTCGTGGGTATAGCGGGGGTTGAGGCAAGAAAGATTGACCAGTTTGCCACAAACTTAGACTGCTTTATTTTAAACAAATGCAAGTTATCTGTTTGTAAGGGTTCTTTGTGCACGAGCACTACTATATAATAAACTTTACTGACCTTATACCCTGTTTTAAGCCGTTTTATGCGCAAATTTCTGAGAAAGAGACTTCGGAGAAGAGTTGTAACTGGAATACAGAAGGGAATCAGCTCTCTTACTTAGGCAAATAAATCTTCTGTTACTGCATCGCACATCAATAGTTAGTTGATTGAGATGTAAGCCGCAGAAAAAAATCCTTACCCCGCGTAGAATACTGCTTCTTCGACTCTGCTTAAAAGTCTTCTTACCTAGCCTGAGACTCTCTCTTCTTCTACCTAGAATAACATAGTAATTGTTGAGAATAGAACATAGGATCAAATGCACAATACAATACATACTATAGAAAGTAAGTAGTTTTCAGAGAAGGGCTTGGTGGCATCACATCTGCTGCTCTAGCTGTCTTAGTCCTGTCCTCTTTTTAAGAGTTATTTAAGAAAGATCATACGATAGATACACATTTCATGTAATTGGCTGAATTGAATGGGCAAGGTCTTCTTCTATAACTTCCTATCTGTCTTTCACGCGACCCCTTTTTTCTCACTGCGCAAATTCTTATGTGACCTACTACCTACTTTATGGTAACTTTTTTTTCTCAATTGGTTCTCGCTTCACTGTAATTCCTCCGGCTTCAATCGCAGAAACCAGCAAGCTTAGAGAACTATATGATTTTATTTCATTCTTACTCATCAGTCTCATTTTCTTATTAAGTGGTATTCTTTTTGAACACTTGTTAAGGCATAGCCACTCATTCTTACTCTCCTGCTTCGCTTGGTCTGGATCACTTCCTGCCTCTTCTTCCGCGAATTTTTTCTGGATACAGATTAAGAATTTGCTGGTGAGGGGACGGGTGCCATTTCGGAAAATGGACTCTGAATCTCTCTTTCTTCCCGTGCCATAAGCCGATACGTACCACACTACCCGGGTTGGATTTCCATACCTTATTCATATGGTGGTGACAAAGCCCGTTCCTTTTCGACGAATCAATAAAAAAAGGTATGCGGCGAGCTGGCTCTTTATGCTAAGTCAGCCTTCTCTTGGGCTCAGGTTCTCTGCTCGAAAGGAATATTTGTTTACCATAGGAAAGTCTAATACTATAAGACTTTAATTAATGGGTCAATGCCATCAATAGATGACCGCCCTTACACTTCGTCTCTAGCGGACCTTATTCTTTACTTAAATAAAAAAGGGGATGATTGCATCAAGTAAAAATCATAATTAAAAGAAGACTTCCCTCACTAGAAGCAGCCTAGCCGAATACCTCAGTCTTTGAATGTCAGTGATATGGCAGGGGATTTCTAAGTATAGTCCCATAGGAAATGAAATACATATAATTCTTCTTCGTGTGGCCCTTCCTCACTTATAAAAGAAATCCTTCTCCTGCGAACGATTACGCTCTTTCCTACTTAAAAAAGAAGACCCTATACTTTACTCTTTGGCTTTGGAATCTCTAATCTAACACATGCAAAGACTATAAGCGGAGCCCCCCCGAAGTTTGAGACATCCTATCTCATTTATAGAAGGATTTCTGTCTATAGCACCTATGGGAGAGAAAGTTTTAAAGACAATCACATGCATCCCAAACAATATAAAGAAAGGACTACGCCTCTTCCCTATATATGTAAACACATATTTCGCTCGTTCTGAAACAACATACTATTTCACCCATTAGAGGACGACTTAACCAAGGAAATCCATAGGCAAAGACCCTCAAAGGAAGATAGAGAGTTTTCATCCACGTAAATGTCGACTTTATATATATCTTTATGCTGCATCTTCTACTGATGCCACAAGGAATCTATCTGTTTATGACAAGGAAAAGACCTCTTATTCAAAGACACACAGTAGTCTCATCTGAATGAAGTGACAATTAAGAAGACTTAAAGTCTTTAAAATAAGGAAGGCATGCGCACATATGCATGAAATGGAAAAAAACCCTAAGTCAAGTATTATTTCAGGGGAAATCTAGGGAATCACCCGCAATAAAGAACTCTTAGGCTTACACCTTAGACAAGAAAGTAGTGGGTGAAAGCTAGACCTCGCACCATACATATCATAAGAAGACTTCATTCAAACGTCTCATAAGAGGTATACAAGGCGATAAGCATTAGCATTAAAAGAGTAGCTCTATAAGGGTTAACTTAGCCTCACCTTACGGGATCATAGTTTAACTTTTTGTAAATTTATATTATAATAATTTTCAAGATATGCCTCACCTGATCCCATATATATATATTACTTGGAGAGCACGCATTCCCTTATCTAGTCTAGTGCGAGATTCTGTAAACACCATGTAAACGCCAACTGGCGCTTTCTTCGTTAACATTTGATTATTTTTTTGGATTATAAATTATAAGGGAAGAAGTCCCTATTTATGACCTACCTTTTGGGCTAATTAAATAGGCTAGAGTAGCGCTTTTGTACCCAACAAGCTAATACTTGAAGCACGTTAGTATGTTGTTAGAACAGTAGAACATGTGTAAGAGAGCTATCCGCCCAAGATAATGGGGATTTTAAGGCTCTTTCTCATCTGATTAAAAGACGAAACTTTGTCTAAATATACTGTTTGGTTAACCGACTATCCGAATTAGCTGAGCATTACATTCTTATTCTTATTCTGATTTCTCGGGGCGGGGATTGCATTTCTATCACGAAAGCCTGCTTGTACTTCTTGCATGAATACGCGGCAGCCCACCTACTTGGATCACTTGAAAGAGCTATCTATGAAAGAAATATCTAAGATAGACTATTGCAATACTATTTAGAGAGTAGATACGGCATGACAGGTTCTAATTACACATTGTGGGTAGGACAGAAATTTTTATCCTATTTAGACTTACTAGAAAGAAAGGCTAGCCGGACTTTTCACTCTATCCTCTTACTTTAAATTCATTTTTTTATATATGATATGAATTGCCCACCAGACTGGCCTTTATCTAGCGCTTATGCAAGAAAGCTTACTCTTATTATAGTTTATTATAGTTATAGGCACCAAAAACCAGTACCAGTAGGCTTTAATCGCAGTTGGCTTCATAGGAAAAACCCTCATAGTAAGAAGCATACTGAGAACTGGCACTTCATCAAGCGACAAAAACAAGGATAGCATCCTTTTCTCAAGGACAAGAAAAAAGGAAGGTCCCAATTCGAGTTGTAATGCAACAACAAAAGCGTCTCAAACTGTTATAATATATTACAGAGAAATGGACCCGTTTTGCGGTAAAGAACGGATATGTATCACATTAGCTATTTTATAACATAATACTAAAGAGCCAAGGAGGGCCTCTCCAAAAAGCGATGCTTTGTTTAAACGCCTTAAAGCTAGAAATGCTATATTTCTTCCTCTCGTCATCCCATCTCTCCCCTAAGTAAACTTCCAGAAGCGTATAAAGGATCGGAAGCCTATAAATCCGCCAATTGATGAGGAAATCATATATGTGAAAGAATGAAGGCTCTTCTTTTTTGGTCAGATTTATTTTAGCATTCTTGGTCTATTGTATTATAGAAGAGGGCCCTTCTCTCCATCAAAAGCTAAAACTACATCGTCTTCGACGTCGTTTCTTTGACCTCGTCTGTATCAGCAAGACCCGCTTCCTTTGAAATTACTTCCTAATTGTTCAACTTTGTCTTCTTATCGTTCCTGTAAATACCGCGCTGCCACGGAGACTTACTTTCTTTATTCTACTTGTACATCGGCGGGAGAGTCTTTCTCCTCTATACGTACGCAGTCACTAATTTAGTTGTCCGCTTGTCCATGGGAATTCCTGAATTTTGCATCGTAGCACACGGCACTGGCCCACCTGTCCGAGAAAGCAATCTCAGAGTTTTGGTTTTCTAAGAATTATAAAGAAAAAGCATACGAATAAACTTCAACAAATCAAAATCTTTCCGAAGCAGGGCCACAGTACCAATACCCAAAGGCAAATCTTAAGCCCCGAAAAAGACAGGAAGAAAGCGAAGGGGTCATGGAGAGGCCTAAAGGCAAATGCAGATTCTTAATCTTGAAAACATGTCCTAAGGTGGGTTCAGAGAGGCATCGAATCAAGATTTTTTTTTCAAGTCTAAAGTGGGAGTTTCGGAGGGCTATAGGTATATTTATCATAGAATAATGCAAGTGAAAAAGCACTCTTTATATAAAACATTCTAGCGGTTGACCAGCAAATGGCCCTTGGCCAGAAGTTCCTTAATTCTCACCCGAATTCAAATAGATAAGAAGAGAAAATAGGTTATGAAAGATCTTGACTTACAAGAGTAAGGACGAAGCACGCTTCTTTGGGTTCACATTCAATTTATGATGCCTTTCCCCTTGCTTTACTTTGACTTCACATATATTTGGATATGAATTATTTCGCCCTAATAAGACTACTTTTCGATTCGAGGAATTCATGTCTGAAATTACCGGGTTTGCTTTATTTAATTTAAATTTAATTAACCCTTCTTGGACCTTTTTGACCCCCAAAGTGGTTCGATTTCGGGCTCCTTTCCTTTAAAGGCTCATTGAATGGGAAATTTATCTCCAAAACACAGCTACTGATGTTCCCTTTGTTGCCGGATAGGATGTCGTCTCGGGCGGGTTTAGCGAGTCTCCACATATACTTAAAACCTTTTCCTTATCTCAGTATCCCTTCTATGCCTCTTTGTTTGACTTTGTTGTTTTAGTTTACCAGCTAAAGTAAAGAAAGATCTGACTCTTCGCCGGGAAAAGATATCATCATCATATACCTTGCTTGGTCTTTGTCCAGTGGTGTGACCGAAGGGGACCTGCTCTCTCACATACCTTGCTAGTCAAAGTCAAGCTCGGCCCAAGCGATTCACGTGAAGGGGAGCCCTTAAAGATTAAAGAAAAAGAGTCGGCAAGCTTACTTCACTTGATTATCCCTCGATGAGTAAGACATGGAATCTCCCGCTACACGCAAGAAAAAACTATGCAGGATAAGATATAATCTACTATATATAATATAGGGGCAGCTATCCGTTCGAAGGTATTCGTCGAACTTAGTTCACCTATTGGCATATCATATGAAGTCTCACTTGCTATGACTTATTATGAAGCCTCTTTCTGGGTAAAAAGAACTCACAATCATTAGTCCAAAGGGCAAGGTTCCCTTACGTACGCGCATTTCCAGGAGGGATTGTCGCAACCAACTTATGACGAATCTATGAAAATAGGAATTGAATCCGCAGCCATAGGATTCTGACCCCTGCTATCAAAGAATGACCCAACGGTTTAGACAGGGACCTCTTAGCGCATCAATCACATATTATACTTAGACTTTAGACTCGGCACGCTTTTCATCTATTTTTGGTCCCTCTCTGTATTTGACCCCTCGAAACTAGGCCCAGGGGTGCTCTTAATCCCTGGATTTAGCGAGCATAGTTCAGTCTAATTTGAGAAATCAAACTCCATTCTCTAATCATGCATCCATGAATGGTGGTGGGTAAGGCCCCTTCAGAGGGAAAAAAGAGCTTTAACTGACTAAAAAAATAGGTACTTGGTACCATTTTCATGATCTCAAAATAAGGTTTGGGGATAGCATTACATCTTGATTTGTCAAATATAATAAAGGAGTCTTTCTTTCGCCCCGCCCCCTCTTGGAAAAGTGACTTTCTTTAGGAGAGTGTACTTCAATCCCGATTATACAAAAAGTAAGATTAATGGCGGAATTGCCTCTATCTACACGATCAGCGAAAGCTAAAGCTGCGTCTTCATCGATATCAATTGCGGCCTCGATCTGAAAAATTTTATTTGTTATTATAAATGAAGGCAGTTTGGTAGTTAGAATATTACTTAACTTGTAGTTATTATACTATAGTCAGTCTTCTTTTTGCATGCGCACTATGAGCGAAAGGGAGGAAAGATCAGTGGTTAAAAGATGTCTGGGTAGTCAGGCTTGGCGGGCAAAGCCGGTGAGCTTCTTTTTAAGGAAAGTAAAAGGTTAAAGGACAGAGTAAAGCAAAGCATCGTTTTTCCTTGCATGGCATGAGGCGCACATCACTTCAATTACAATGATGCTGCGTTCTTTCCGGAAGATTAGAAACTTTCTTGAATAGCTTCTAAAGAGAGAACATATAACATAGATAGGCTATCGAACTACAAAGTTCTTTCTTATCGGTACCCGAACAACAGAGGATGCTCAATCAGAATCCGGTGTGGGTGAATGACTGCAGGAGAGACCAAGAAGCACTACTGGACACAAGCAAAAGAAAGATCAAAACAAGTAGACAAGTACAAGTAAAGGGCATGATGAGCAAGCATAATAGAAAGCCTTAGCGCAACATACCTTTTAGAGCATAGGGCTAACTAGCATAGAGCAGCATATTCAGTAAGGTACAGCTAGGAAAGATGGTTATAGAGAACGATTCCATTTTATACGAAGGAGAACTGGTGAATGAAAGCATTCCTTCTTTGTTCTAAGACTGGGTCTAATAGACCATTAGCTAATGAGTGGGTTTACGCTGTGTTGTATAGAAAAGTAAGAATTTCATTGTCTACATTCCACCTTATATATAAGAAGATAATAACAGGACTTTTCGATTGCATGCTCCCGTTTCAAGACTAAGGGTATTTACTATCCTTAAACAAAGTACTCTCTTTTCTTAGGCGTTCAGCGAGATCAACTGCTTATCTTGAGAAAGAAAGAGACCCGAGACTCCGGATTTCCTTTACACGCAAAATCTTACTTGACTCTGTCTTTTACCCTTTAATTCTCTATAGTCATTCTCTTGCGTTTCAACAACTTGCTTTTCCTCTGACAACAGCGATGGCTCTTCGAGCTTTCCTTTCACACTCCCACTCTATGTTTGAAATATTTTTCTACATTTTACTTTACTTCTGTGACATCTATATGCTAGGATCCAGAGCGCGCCTACTATTATATTTTCATTCTCAGTAGTATTGGGCGAACATAAGCATTTAAAGTGGTCGAACCTTTCTACTCTTTCCCGCATCTATGGGAAGCTTCATCAACATGAACCTTATCTCCGACCCACAAGGTAAAAAAAAAA
>VHZZ01043143.1:0-14294 GCA_009801015.1 Silene noctiflora
CCCGACTGCCTCTACTGCATTTAGTTGAGACCTGTTGGTTTATCTTTGACAGGGTTGCGACAGCCGTGTCAATTTTGTGCATAGTTTATTAAATTCGTGTTAGCTCCGTTTAGAACTTTATTTGTTCAACTTAATAGTTTATTTAGTTATCGCAATAGTGTGAAAATGGAGATAAACAATTAGTCTTAATGAGCTCAAGAATGAAATATATGAGACTTTAGAGGTTGATAAAACAAAATTTAAGCTTAATATCAAAATGAAATTAGCAAGTGTAAGTGGTTACAAAATGTCATCCTTGAATAATTCCCAACAATTTATCAAAAGTTTATTCAAAGCAATACCAACGCATCAACCATTTGAATCTCCATCTCCATTTTCGTCGTCACCTTTACTACCACCTTCACCTTCACCCCCACCCTTACATTTCAACAACCTTATAGACTACTCATGATTCATCAACCTATTGTCCATCTAAGTCATATTAATGTACCCACTTTCTCTCTTCATGGCAAAGATTGTAGGTATAAGAAAACTAATGAGATAGTATCACACACGTGATCCTATGAGTGAATCCATGATTATTTTCGAATAGTTAAATGTTAGGAGTTACTTTTGCCGAGAAGGCCATAATAGATCATTATTGTTGAGCAATTATTTACCATATTCAGATTAATATCAATGGTGATTTCGTTTCAGTGGTTAGTACTTTGATTCGGGTAAGAGATAGGCAAATTGAGGTGATTAATGTTGGGTTTAATCAATCTTTATCGTCGATTATTAGGGTTATGAAATAAAGAGTTAGATTCAACATTTAATGGTAAGTCAATGCCGGAAAGTTGATCTTTTTCGCCAGAAGTGGGTTGTTGGTAGTCTTTTGCAAAAATGAAGAAATGAAAGGTAGTTCACAAATGACCCAAAGGTAGTTTATAACAAAAAAAAACTTCTTTTTTAAGTTAGACAGGTCTAAGGGTCGGGTACGGGTCTTGTATATCAGACCCAAATCCGTACCCGAATTTTTAGCTATGAACAATACCCGATCCATCCTCATCGGGTCTGAAAAAATTAAACCCTGACGCGGCCTATATGGATCCGACCTGAGAGCACCTACATTGAAGAGGATGATGCATCCTCTTAACATCTTTTTTCTCTAAGAGGATATCCTCTTCGATGTGGGAATAATTTTAACATCCTCTTTGAAAGAGGAAGAGGAAGACTTCCTCTATTTTTAGAGGAAGTACAACCTAGGTCCTTGTGCTCACTACTCAATAGAATTATTGCATGTGGTTTTATTTTATATAATTATCATATCAACCTTTATAAAAAAATAATTAAAATATGAAAGAGAAAGTAGATATGATCCTTTTGATGTGGGAAAAAAAAATTAGAAGAAGAGTATGAGGAGGATGTAAATAGTGAAAAATGAGTTGGATAAGAGAGAGTGTGAGTTGTCAAAAAGATGATGGGAGAGAGAGAAAATAAGAGGAAGTGTAAATACTCTTCAATATGATCGGGATACTCTGAAAAATCTGGTTCTAGTCTTGGACCCACGGCCATCCCTACCCAAGCCACATGAAAGACGATCCCGACATAATAACTCGTTTACCGGTCAAATGGTCGAAAACCAGAAGTAGAAAGAACAGAAACTGTGAGAGAAGTCTAGTATCGTAACTATCGTGTTCCACTTCGCCTCTCTCCTATCTACTCCTTTTTCTCATTTCTCCGCCATTAAAGCTCCAAACCTACAGCTTCAGGACATTCAATGTCACTGCTATCTTACCTCAATTGAGCAATCTAAACTTCGCTATCATTGTTTCATGTATGTATCCTTCATTTTAATTTACGATTCAATCATTGTTATCATATTTTTATTTCTAATTTTAGGGTTATGCGCCTATGATTACAATGATAGAAATAATTATTTGCTTATTTGAATGTATTGCAGTCTATAAAAATTGGGGTTTTGTTTGCTGATTATTGTGGGAATGAATTAGGGTCTGATTTGCTGCAATTAGGGTTCTTTACGTGCTTGTGATTGGGAATTGGGGATTCCTATAACCTTATAATGTCGGAAAGGTCCGAGGATGGTGGCCGGTGGTACTTCTCTAGGAAGGAGATTGAAGAAAATTCGCCGTCTAGGTCTGATGGTATCGATTTGAAGAAAGAAACTTACTTGCGCAAGTCCTACTGCACCTTTTTGCAGGATTTAGGGATGAGACTTAAAGTGTAAGTACTCTTTCATGTTGGCTCTTTTTAATTGATGTTTTGTTAATCATGTAAGAGACATTGTCATCCTAGATTAGTAGAATGTCAAAATGTTAGCTATGAGTTGTGTTGAGCTTCAGTTTCATGGCCTTGTCACTTCTGGTTTTTGTGTTTTTCCTGCTGTTTTACGCTTTACCCTTGCTGGATAACTGAAGCGGAACCTGATTACCATCGGTTTTCCATGTATTTTGTCATAGAATAAATTAGTCTTGCTATTGTTCTACTTGTGTAATCAACAGTAAGGAAGGTGTGCAACGAGTGTCTCTTATTCGTTAAGCTATTTTCTACATAGAAATGTACTATTAAGTTCTTTACCTACATGTTGGAGGCCTTGGAGCTAGCCTTGAACGACTCTTCATCACTAGTTTCTGAGGTGCTTTTATGGTCATGTTCTAAAGTCCAAATATTATGCTTTAGTGAGAGCATGTGTAGTAGAAGCTCTCAGAGTTCTCACCGGGGCTCTCACCGGGGCTCTGCACGGTAGTCTCCAATGTTGGAGAACAAAAGGGAGTGTTTTTTCACCCACCGTAGGGAGATGTCTTGTGCTCACCATGGGAAAACAAGATAGATTAGGTCTTTATGTGCTCTCCCCTAAGAACACTCGAGCATGTGGAAGTGTTTGATCTCCATTAAAAGTGGGCCACATCAAGTGGAAATGTGAGAACGATTTTATGTATTACGTCCTTTGGAGATGTAAATAAAGAAAAGGTGGGCCAAAACTAAAATGCAGTGCGTGTAGGAGTGGGTGTAAAGTTAGTTTTTTCTCTTCGAGAAGAGAGTGTAAATTAGGAACAAAACAAGTGCTCTTCAGTTCTTACTATCGAACATGCTCTTAGCTGTTTGCATGTTTCCTCTCTTGCTAAAATAAATAACATCCATTGAAGGTTGGAAAATTTTAAGAGGAAAGTTGCACTCTCGCCTTGTGATAATCTGATTAAGGTTCCACTGACCGTCCCTTATCTTGTATTTATCTGTTACTCTGTTAGTAATTATTAGTTTTTAACCATTTGCTTTTTGATGCCTTTTTGGTCCTGTCTTAGGGGCATTTGTGGATATAGGTAAAAAATGGAAAGTCATTCTTTATGCTTTGGATTTGCATAAGCAGTTGGAATTTTAAATTTTTAATTACAGTACCTCCCCTTTAATGTAGTGGTGAACTTTGTATTTCTCATGGTTTCTCAAAACATAAATTAAGAACGTAAAATCATAGTATATAGTTACGGAGCACTAAAATGAGCTGTGACACTATATGGCAACCATTTTGTAATGCTTTTGAAGGTTACCACTCTTACCAGCATTTCACAACTACATTTTGAGACTGTATTAGCCACATATTTTTCTGAAACGGAGAGATTAGGTTGTGATAATCAATGTTTAATGCTATGGGTAAGTAAAATAGGGAAGAAATGACTTTAGGTAATGTTTGGAAAAGCGGAATTGATTCCATTTTCATGATTTCAATACAAGTAATTTAAATGTTCAAATCAATTACAAATTTAACTTCATCAACCCGTTTGGAGATTACTTGGAATTCATTTCCGAATTTTTTTCCAATAGTGTTTGAGAAACCATGAAATTGTAATTGTAGTTGTAATTTAGCGGGGCGCGTCGAGGTCACCAAATTTGTTTTGAAAAAAAATTGATAAGAAAAAAATGTCGTGATGAAAAATATTTGCGACTAGGAGAAAAACCGAATAGAAATTATTGGGACGAAATTTGCATCACAAAAAAAAAAGTCTATTAGAGGAGATCGGATAGTGATGAAATTGAAATGACTACTATTGGGCATGGATTTGACCGCCCCAAGTTTTAACTAGGTTAGAATTGTTCAAGGAATTGAGTCAAATTCCAATTTCAAATTCTAGGTTTCCCAAACGCTTAAAATGTTTTAATTAGAGGATTCAATTCCAATTCGTAGTTCCCAAACATTAGCATTGAATCAATTGTTTGTAACTTAGATTAAAAAGCCCACAGTGGGCGTTTACTAGCCAAAAAATTGATAAGAAAAAGTGTCGTGATGAAAAATATTTGCGACTAGGAGAAAAAGCGAATAGAAATTATTGGGGCGAAATTTGCTTCACAATAAAAAAAGTCTATAAGAGGAGACCGGATAGTGATGAAATTGAAATGACTACTATTGGGCATGGATTTGACCGCCCCAAGTTTTAACTAGGTTAGAATTGTTAAGGAATTGAGCCAAATTCCAATTTCAAATTCTAGGTTTCCCAAACGCTTATAATGTTTTAATTACAGGATTCAATTCCAATTCTTAGTTCCCAAACATTAGCATTAAATCAATTGTTTGTAACTTAGATTAAAAAGGTCACAGTGGGCGTTTACTAGCCAAAACGCCTTGGTGCGTCTTAAGGACACCTTGTGGACACGGCACTGCTAGTGAGGCACACTATTGTGCAATTTCCACATGTGAGTTATAGTTTATTGTCTATTCCAACAAAAAGTTCAGCAAATACTCCAAATATAACAAGACATACCTGTTATGGATGTTTTGGGTACGGAAGATAGTGTTTTTTCTAAAGTCGACTTTGTATGTCTTTTGCGCTGCCTCTCTCTTTGCGTTATTTATTGCTCTGATTTCTGTGTCTTTTTTTGCGTGGTTTTTTTTTACAGCATTAGACCATGGTATACTTTAATATTGTCAATTCTGGAAACACAGTCCATTTGCTCTCTTTGTTTTGTATTTGACTTAATGTAAGCGGCCAGAGGGTGGATGCTAATGCTAACGCGTTTAGTTTTACTATGCACAATTTAAAGGTATGATAGGATTAGTTGTCTTTGATAAGGTTCAGATAGTGTCTGGAAGGACAAATGGTGCAAAGTGGGTGGGTGTAGGACAAGGAATTGAACGCGATATTGCTGTGTAGGTTTCTTGGCTTGTACTCTCTTCGTCCTAGTCATTTGTTTACCTTTGATTTTGGCACAGAGACCAAAGAAAGAGGAGGGGGCCATTTGTGGGTATTATTATTAAGTGATAAGTCTCTGAGTTATGTGGATGATCAAATTACCCTTCAAAAATATTCCCAATATAGAAAGGTAAACAAATGAACGAGACACTCATAAATGGAATAGGTAAACAAATGACCGGGACTGAAGGAGTATATTTTATTTGTTAATTTAGGTGGGAGTGATGAGAATGGGGAGCTCTAGGATGGTACTAATATACTCTTTGTTTGTTGTTTAGAATTTAGATTAAAAAAGAATTCCCCTTGTGTGGAAGGTGTTTATAATTAAAAACAGTGCATCCTCGATAACTTCTCTTTAGATTATGGATCTGAGAGGTTTGTTTTCTAACTTCAGCCAGTTGTGAGGCTAAATGGTCATATAAAGGCCTGGAGTCACTTTTCCTTGAAGGTGACCAACTCCACCCACCTATTATTTTGATCCCAAAAGTTTCTTACATTATTGTTTAATTTTGATTAATTTTTTCAATTCAAATGCAGCCAATTATTCACAATTAGATTATTAAATTATGATTGAATGAAAGAAAAGGACTCATGAAACAACTTGTTTTTTGTAGTGCGAAGTATCAATCGGTCGGCACAATTTTTTATTCAATTTTCATTATAGGTCATTTAAATATAAGTCCGTTTTCTACGCAAAACAAGGGCTGCACTCATCCAGCCCCCCTATCACCTCGTCCAAGGTTGGAACTCCGAGACATTGTGGTAATGTTGTTGAATGGAGTTTCTGTTCTTCTATTAGGCAGTCTTTTAATAACTGAAATATGACCCCACACATTTGGGATGGAGGAGGGATTCACAGAGCCTTAGTTTTAAAGGGTACACCATGGTGAACACGCACGACTCCTGCACCCGAGGTTCATTGTTTTGCCGACAAATTTGTATTTTGAAACCATGTTGTCTACAACTATACCCTTTGGATTTTGAGGATGGTTAACATGTAAAGAAATAAAATTAGGTGTAATGGGGGCAGGAAAGAGTATAATTGAAGAACTAGAACAAAGAATATGAGATCACATACTAGTGTGCATCAATCCTCATTGTCTTTGTCGTGTGCAAAAGGTGCTTTAAGGTGTCCCAAGGCGACAAAAGGAGTTTTTTTAATAAGCGTGGAATTTGGGTTTTAGGTTTATCGTTTAACATTTGATGTTTCAAACTCGCCCCTTAGGGCCGTCTCATGTAGGATTTGTTGTTTAATATTTGTATGTGTTTGCCATTGTTCTTGTTCTTTAGATGTAGTTCAATTGTTGTTATAATCCCTCCCTTGAAATTCAAATGCTCATAAACCCCAAATCCTCCTCTCAGAAAAGGTGGGACCTTAGCTTGAAACGTGTGCACTTAAGTCCAAGTCTAATGAGGTACTAGCCAAAACGCCTTAGTGCACTTAAAGTGTGCCTTATAGACAAGGCACGACTAACGAGGCAGAATGGCGGACTATTATGCAATTACAAAACTTTATTCCCTTTTGTTATGCTTTTCTTTTTGGCACATTAACTGCCACATATACTCCTTTACATGTTAACCGTTTTTAAAATCCAAAAAAAGGGTAAATACAACTTTCTTTGCGAAAATTCGGCACCTCGTGTCTATAAGGGGAGCGCTTTCGACTCGCGCTTTGTCGCCTCGCTCCCTCCTTGCCTTGATGCATGTCGCGCCTTTTAAAACTAAGGGTGGGACTGGGGCGTTTGGACTGAATGGAAGAAGTATTTATTTATATTGTGCAAACTGCCGTAGAAAGAACTATGAGGGACTAGTTTTTCAATCTGTTAGTGTATCTAAAGTAATGTTTTATGTGATATTCAGCTTGACCGATGCCTTTTGAAAATGCAGACCTCAGGTAACAATCGCTGCTGCAATTATTTTTTGTCACCGGTTTTATCTACGCCAGTCCCATGCCAAGAATGATAGAAGGGTATGCCCATGCCTAGATTGAATTGCCAAACTCTTACCTAAATGGGGGTTTCTTAAAAAAACTATGGCCCCACTTGTCGATTCTACTTCTGACTTGCATTTTTGATGAAATGCAGACTGTAGCCACAGCTTGTATGTTTCTTGCGGGGAAGGTTGAAGAAACACCACGGCCGTTAAAGGATGTTATACTTGTGTCATATGAAATCATACACAAAAAGGATCCTGCGGCAGCTCAGAAGATTAAGCAGAAAGTACTTTTGCTAACTGTAACTTTTGTCTCTTCATTTCTTGTTTTCAATGTGACTAAGTGCTGTTTATTTGAACTATCATGTATTTGGCTTATTGATGGTTTGCTTTCTTGATGTCTTTTAGTTGATTTTTAGCGTTTGAGAAACATTATGCAATTGATGCATTTCAGCTAAACTTGCACACCTTTGTTGCTTCGGAAAAAATATTCTGCCTCCGAAAAGGACCTTTTGAGTAATTGAAACCACAATGACATGGACTAGTGTCTGACAATTGCAGTTGAGTTTTGAGTAAAAAATACAAAAAATAATATGTAATGCTTCATCTTTACTGGTATATTGTGTCATATTCTTTCTCTGATTTATGTTGCAGGAGGTGTACGAACAGCAGAAAGAGCTAATTTTAGTGGGAGAAAGGATTGTACTTGCAACTCTTGGTTTTGATCTTGATGTGCAACATCCATATAAACCTTTAGTCGAGGCGATTAAGAAATTCAAGGTCGCTCAGCATGCCCTTGCACAGGTTGCATGGAATTTTGTCAATGATGGGTATGATGCATATGAAAATCTTATTATGTTAGCTGAAGATCTATCCAGCATACCAGTAATTGACAATGAAAAACTGGCCATGTAGGCTGCGGACATCCCTTTGCTTGCAATTTGAGTCTCATCATGTAGCAGCAGGTGCCATTTTTCTGGCTGCTAAGTTCCTTAAAGTGAAACTTCCATCTGATGGCGAGGTGGTCTGGTGGCAAGAGTTTGATGTCACCCCACGCCAATTGGAGGGTTGGTCCCTTAATTAAGAGCTTTTTTGAGATGTTGTGATGGATATCTGCCATATATTCTCTGTTTTGTGCAATTATTGCCCTTCGATTATTTCCGTTTTCAGTAGAGCCAAGCACTTAGTATTTTTGGCTGTCGGATATGATGTAACAACGTAAATTGACTCATTAAACAGTCTGTGCTTTTGGCATTCTGAAGTAGCTGTCAGATGCAATTTATCGTGAAATTTTCATTATGGGTCATTTGGAATAGACTCTGTGTTCGTCACATGGGCAAAAATCGTTTGAAGGCATTGGGACCATGTTGTTAACCAATAACAATGTTAGTTTGAACTCATTTGCATTGTTTTGTTCTTGCAGAGGTCAGCAATCAAATGTTGGAACTTTATGAACAAAATAAAGCACCAACTAACCAAGGCAGTGAAGCTGAGGGTAGTGTTGCTGGGGTAGCTGCTAATCGAGCAGCTTCAAGGACTTCAACTGATGATCACCTACCTACTAGTACCTCATCTCAAGGTGGAGCTCAATTAAAGCCTGCGAGCTTGAAACCTCCGACCACACAAATATTGCCCGAGTATTCTAATAAACATGGAGGCCCCCCTAAGAACTCTCAGAATAAAAGTAGCGACGATCACAAGTCCCTCGGAGATCCTAGAGCCTCTGAGCCACTGGTTCATCAGAATAATATTGAAGATAGTAAAGAGAAAAATGTCGGAGGAAGTAAAACAATAGAGGAGGGAGATAATTATTATGGGAATAATTTAGACCTCAAAGAGACTGTCTCAACGAAGTCACCACCTGAAACGATTGAGAAGATAGATGCCAACAAGTTGAAAGAATTACGCGAAAAGAGAAAGAAATCCAGAGGTGACGTGATCCGTAAGAAAGACATAATAGATGAATTTGATCCTATTGTGAAGGAGCTGGAAGAGGGTGTTGAGTTGGCTGCTGCTCAGAGTGAGAAAATTAAGCTAGAAAGGAAGCAAAACTGGTCTCAGCTGTCAGCCAAACTCGACAGTGACAGCAAACATCCAGTGTTTTCTGGAGATAGGCACCACGTAGGCACGACAATTCAGCAATCAAATGGTACTAATTTAGAGAATGTAGAGGAAGGCGAGGTGTCCACATTAGATGATTCCCGCTTAGATTATCATTCAAATAATAAAGCAAATGATCGCAAGAGAAAGGGTGGGAGTCCAGGAGAGAAAGCAAGTGATGTAAAAAGACGGCGCGATAATACACCAGGGGAATTATATGAAGAGATGAACAAAAGCCGTGTTGGTTATCCTGAGAAGGATTACAAAAGGCATGATCAGGAAAATCATGCTTAAAGCTTTTAGCTTGCAGGGAGCGTAATTTGTGTAATCAGATACCTATATATTGTCTGGAGTGTTGCAGAATGTGACTGATTGGCTAAATTATAGGTACGCACCGATTGCAGTTTATTTTAGTGCGACTAATTTTCTTATTAAATTCTCCAATGAAGCAAAAGACTAGCTATTCTTGGGGTTTGAAATACGATGGTATAAGATAAAATGACTCGCTAAACTCTCTTTGCTTTTATTATGAAGTGGCAATCAAATTGATGTGAGTTTGAGGTAATTATCATCAGTTCATCACTGTTCATTCCGAAACAACTGTGTTTCTATATCTCAAGATACAATGTTAAAAGTCCATAGCATTAAATCGCGGTATCTTTCATTTTCTCGGTATTGCTTATTGTGGCCTAAACTCGCTAAATGTGGCCAAAAAATGCGGTTGCGGTAACCCCCAAATTTTGATAACTCGGTCACATATTGGTGTCGCGAGCCAACATTTAAAACCACGGGTGGAACCACATACGATTACCCTCTTACTTAGCCCTAGCCAGGGATAAATGTTGTTTTGGGTTATTTGTTTCGTAGTCTTCTAGCAAAGTTTTCAATTTGTCTCCATGGTTACTTCTGGTCTCTTTGACCCCCTTCCCACTAAATTTTTTAAATAGAAATTGTTGTGATTTACAATTGTTATGACTAGCCGAATTTGAATACCTGTTTTATTTCCAGCTACAAAAAATTGGAAGCTTGATGAAGCCGGAGATTTTTCTGACATGGGTTATTCGGCACATGAACTACTCCAGTTTGATTTATGTCGATGTCAGTGATGTCACATGTAAATCTTCTTGTAAAACAATGTGAAACATGACGGGATTCGATTGTATAACTATTTGTATGATTACTCTTAATTATTTTTCTCTCGGTCCCATTAGTAACTGGTTATTTTTCGTTTTCTTTTAAAGTCTTCAACAACAATTAGCTTAAAAACTCAATCTCGGAACAACAATTATTTATATATATACTTGTATTTTAAATGCTATGGTGTTTTGTTGAAAAATAAATTGTCAATCGGTTTCTGCTGAAAAATACGTAGCTATTGCTTAAACAAGTTTTCTTACACTGTATTTTTCGCATGAAAAGTAAACATATTTCGTTATCTTCCCTCATTTTGTGGTGGTTCTACTACTGTAGCCTTGGCCGGAACTGACTACAATCATCCTCGACGTAGAATACACGACCTTCGACTTACAGGTTACCTTGTGATAACCGCTGTTCTAGAATATAAACGTCCCACAGTATAAATCATGGTAAATACAACAATAATTAGTAAAGAAGACAACATCAAGATGTTTCGAAACACAATGGCCTTCACATTTTATTATCAATACGACACAACCAATGGTGATATATACTCCCTTCGATCCAGACAAATGGTAACATAGGGAAAAAGTTGTTATTTAAGAAAAGGTGAAAAAGTGAGGGGTAAAGTAGGAAAATTTGATTGGGGCCACATGAGTTTGTGTGAATTAAATAGGTAGTTTGTGAGTGAGTGAGTGGATGATAAAGTTGTAAATAGGTAGTGGATGTAAGGGTAATTTAGTCTTTTTTCATGCCAAATATGGTATGTTACCATTAGTATGGATCATCCATTTTAGGTAAGTGTTACCATCTCTCTGGATCAGAGGGAGTATAATTCACGTATGTTGGTTTAACTCGAAATCTGGAACAAATAAAAACGAAAGTAGACACACAAGATACACAACTCATAATAATAATACACAAACATTATACGTAGTAGTGCAATTAGTGCTTGCATAAATGACGTAAAGGCCAAATTAATTAATAAGAATTGGCATAAGAATTGGGGTTGAAGCATTGTCGTTGTCACTAGTGCCCTGCGTATAGTTCAATTAAACCATGTATAAGAATTGGATCACAAAATAAAGGAAAAAAATAAAAAATTATTTAAGACCGTTCTTAAACATAAGCTAACGTCCACCCATTTTAAGTAATTACTTAATAATAAATAGTAATAACTACTTAGTACAATACTGACCATGTCACAAACTTGACGATTTTAAAAAAGACCAACAATAAAATATTTCGTATATTTCTAAGCAACAATAGTTACCTGAAGTGGTAAAAAGGTGATAATAAGAGCGGTTGTTTTCAAGTTATCTAGGGGTGAAGAGGGAGCCATTTGCACAACTAATAAGCTTTACTTGTAATGATAAGAGGGAATTGAGGATTGTGTAATTGTTAGGTGCATTTTTTTTTGATGAAATGTAAGAAATTCATTTAATCGAAAAAAGATCGTTACCATACATGAATTGGATCGGCCCATCTATCCATGGGCTTCAACAATCCAAACTGAAACCAACAAAAACAAAACACTCTTATCCGACTTCTTACAACAAAAATCAAATTGCTCTCTTTCCATAAGAACCCTAGAAACAAATCGCTCAAATTGCCAGACATAGTACAAGCATGCGCTGAGAATCACATTCACCACTGCCTGTTGATTCTTCGAGCCCTTCAGTTTCAGTCTCTAATCAAGAATGTGATCCCTAGGTAAGTTTACCCCAATCCACTTCTCGATGCATGCAATGACTCTTCGACTGTAAGCACACTCAAAGAACAAGTGGTCTGCAGTCTGAGAGCCAGTCCTACATATATAACAGGTATCCTCTGTGGTTATGCCTATTTTACGGAGTCTATCTTTAGTATTCATTGCCTTGTGCTGATACATCCATGCCACCAAACTGTGTTTGTGTATAGTTGTGTTATTCCAGAACAGCTTGACCCAGTTGACCTCATCACCCTTATGTCTAAGATGCACATACCCTTTTGCAATAGTGTACTCTTGACCCTTCTGATTTTTCTAGAGGCCCTGTTGATAAGGAGTCTCCAAAAGTACTCTTATCTGACATAGTTTCCTCCAGTATCAACTGGAGTCACCTAAGGGACTGTAATTTTGCCACTTAGTGCCCTTGAGGTAAGTGTGACTGACCCATTGATCCATAAATGATCTGATTTGGTGTAAATCCACCAAACCAGCTTTTCCACTGCTGCCCTGTTCCACATTATGTCATCTTTCAACCCCAATCCACCTTCAACTTTTGGTTTACAAACCTTCTCCCAGGCCATCAGGGGTCCTCTCAGGTAATCAGCCCCCTTATCCCACAAATAATTCTTGCAAATGGCTTCAATACGTATAATGACTCCATTTGGAAGTATAAACATTGGTGCCCAATAGTTGTGAAAAGTTTTAAGTACTGCCTTCACCAAGACCAATCTACCTGTATATGACAATTTTCTGGCCCCAAGACCCCTTATCTTTTGAACAATTTTATCAATTAAGGGCTTGCAATCCAGAGCATTTATTCCGGTTGTCTTGATTGTAACCCTTAAATATTTGAATAGAAGTTGCCCTTCTGTAAACCCAGAAATCCTCAATATATCATTTTTCACTTCCTCCTTGACCCCATTAAAATAGGCATTAAACTTGCCTTTGCCCAGTTTCAGGCGAGTTGCACATGAAAAAGTAGAGAAGGACCTGAGAATTGTCATAATAGATTTCACATCTCTGCAAATATCAGATGAGTGAGCTTTATGGGTTTGCACAAAGGGTGGTAATTAAACTCCATAATCTCAGTAGTATGGGCCAATAGTCTGGATAAGTACTACATAGAGATTGTGAACAAGAGTGGTGAAAGGGGTCTCCCTGTCTCAAGCCCTTATGGCCCTTAAAAAAGCCAAACATCTCCGCATTCAAGTTTAATGAATAAGAAGCTATTGTCACACATTGCATTACCCATCCAGTAAATTGAGTAGAAAACTTCATGGCTTTGAGAATTTGGTGTATAAAATCCCACTCCACGATGTCATAGGCTTTTTGTAGATCAATCTTAAACAAGCACCTTGGAGAAACAAACCTTCTATTGTACAATGTTATGATGTCCTGGCAAATGAGGATATTTTCCATGATACTCCTGCCTTGAATAAAACCTCCCTGATTCTTAGAAATCGGCTCAGGGAGTACCCCTGCCAGTCTATTACATATCACTTTTGAAATGCACTTGTATATGACTATATAGCATGCTATTGGTGTAATACATCAGATTTAGGTCTTAGGCTAGTCGGCCGAGTAGGGGGTACTCGACCGAGTAGTTGGTTTGGGTGTTCTGTCAGGCTGCTGGTTGTTGTGCACTCGAGCGAGTAGGTGTGTACTCGGTCGAATGTGGCTTACTCGATCGAGTGTAACCCACCCGGTCAAGTGTGTCTTACTCGGTCGAGTGTCTCATAATCGAACGAGTGTCCGGTTCGTTACGGGTTTTTCCGCGGTTTGATTAAGATAGATCGAGAAGCTTATATTATCGTGTTTTAACTTAAAAACATTTCATAATTTCTAATCGCTTTTCACAAAACAAGAACGGCGTTAATGCTTCTCCACCTATCTTCATCATTCTAAGGCTAGGGTTCGTCACTTTTGGGGATTTTTACATCCTTACTTTCGTAATCGTCAAGGCAAGTTATCTAGCATTGTCTTTTATCGTTTTAGTTAGATCGATCAAACCCTAATTGGATGATTTAGGGGTTTTTGGGAATTAGCTTTTATATTCAATTATATTGATTGATTGCTATAATTCTAGGAGGAGATTTTGTAGAGGAATTTTTCTAGGCCATCTTGCTGTGTTGCGTGGATTTTCCTTTCAGGTAGGGTTTTTGTAACACGCACATTTATCCAGGAGCCTTGAGCAAGACATTCCTGAAGGGTAATATCCGTATAAAACCCTAAAA
>VHZZ01043199.1:0-11744 GCA_009801015.1 Silene noctiflora
CGTATTTAAGGTGGCCTCATAAGGCACTTTGGGTATGGGGGTGTTACAACCGGTGTTACCATCCACCGATTCCGGCCACCAAGAAACCACCAGTAGGTGTGCCTGCCACCCAGAAACACGGATCTACCATCCACTAGCCACGACACTCATCATACGCCAATTACCACTCGTCTTAAGACCCAAAACAAAACACGGTTTAACTACCTACCAACGCCCTTCTAACTGTCAACGACGGTCAACGTGGGGTCTTTGTCACCTATGCTAGGTCACGGCCACCACCCACGACCAAGGGTAAGTCAACGACAGTCAACACGACACTATTTAATTAAAACAATTATAAGACGGTTTATGAACGATATAATAAACGATTTTAAGACGGTTTAATAAACTTACTCGTTAGAGGCAAAATAAGGGTTTGTGAAATTCTGAAAAAAAATACTTTGAGACTCGTCTGTGAATTATGAATAAAGTAGGTCATATAATAAGGTATTTATAGTAGCTTAAAAGAAGAGAATTTGGGAAGAAATAAGATTCCCATAAATATTTTAGGAGTAAATATTATTTTAACTATTAATATTAATAATTTATAAAATTACTAAATCATAAGTATTATTATTAGTATAAATTTTCCGACCAAAATATAAAAGTAGGAAATAAGAAATAAAATAGGAAATACAATTTTTAAATAAGAGTTAAATATAAAATAAGAAATAATTATAAGATAGGAAATAGAATTTATTATATTTAAAGTATTATAAATCAAGGAATATAAAAGAATATCATTTTACGAAATAATTATAAAATACAAAATAACTATTAAAATGTAATTCACAAAATAGTTATAGTTTATATAAAATGGCTTCATAAAACACTTCATTTTGAAATAAGTTTATAAAGACATAGTTTGACTTGCATTGACCATGACTAAAATATGGAGTATTACAAATAATTTGCTTTTTGAGGATTTTGTTTGTGGTTGACTCCTAACCCTTTCTTTGAGAGGTTATGTTGTTAGGAAGGCTTGGGTAGTGTGGTGAGACATGCATTGGTGATTCTAATGCCTAGTTGCTTGACGTAAAATGGGTGTGATTGGTTGGTGGAATACTTTGTGTAAGATGTGAGTTGTATATGTTACTTAGGTTATGGAACTTGACCTTGTTAATCATATTTGGGTTTTGAAAACTTGATAGGTTGAGCATTGTTACTTTAGGATTACATGTGGACTAAAAGGTCAATGATGTGATTTTTGAAGGAAATACTTTGGGGTGTTGATGACTATTAACGGATTGGTGTTATAATTTGATATTAGTTAGCTCTTGAGACTATTTGAGTTGAGAATGATTTAATATTAAAAATTCCTTGTTAAACTTACAAATTTGGAGACATTGAGGCTGTGTAGAGCACTTGAGAAAATGGGATAGTGTTACAATTTAGCATAGTTCCGCTTTTGGGAATCCGTAATAGGTCAAAGGGTAGATAAACTTGGGATCTAATCGATTTGTCAAACTTAGGTGTTTGTGCATATCCCTTTAAAGAGTTTGTGGTAGAGTGGACTTTTATAAAAGACATTTCTTAAGAGCGTTAGGTTGGCTTGTTGTTACTTGATTTGAAAATGAGAACCTTGTGGGAATTTTGAGAGACTTATTTCGGGCTAGCTTTGTTCAATCATACCCTTATATGTAAGATTACTTATCATCCTCTTGTCTCAGATATCCTCCTAACTATAATACCTATTTGTTTGCTCGTGGCTTCATTATTTTTTGGAGTCCATATCTTTGAGTTTCATAACTTGTCTTGCTCACACGTCCCTTTTGACTTTTCTTGTTGTTTCCTTACCTCGTTGTTACTTTTTACGCCCCTTGTAGAGTGGTTGTCAAGTTGGCTACATTGTGGAGTGGTGGAAAGTGTTTTGAGGATTTGTGGGCTTTGACTTTGTCGAAATTGGATTAATGAGTTGAGTTTACATTGGACCATGTGAAATGGGAGTTAGACTTTAGATATAATCCTAATAGTGGTGGTAGTGTACTCTCTTGATCGCTTCATGTGTAGAGGATTGGTGATGTAAATGTTACTTAGAGGTTCGAGTTGAGCATAAGGTTAGTATATCTGACATGCCTTTATGAGGATTCTAATGGTTACCTAGGAAATGTTTTAGGCGAGAGTTGTTGCTAGTTATTGGACTCTCATTCGAGTATTCATTTTACGGTAATGAGGATTGGTAGTTAAGATTTTTAGGATATTATTGTAAGTTGGGATCGACAAATTTTGAGTTGAGATTGGTTAGATGATTTGAATGGTTGTCCCGTAGTCTTATGCTTGGTAATATTTATGATTTAGAGTATGTCATCATTTTTACTTTTGGTTTCGGGTATATAACGGGATTTCGTTTGGGATGTTAGATAGTACAAAAAGCCATGAATTTGGATCATTGATTGAAGGTTTTACCATGTTGAGAGACTCTTAGTTGACGCTACTTGGATATGAGTTAACTTTGTTAGTTGTTTTGATCTTGTTTTGTGGAAGTCGTTTGTAGATGGTTCATGATTGGGAGTGGTGAAATCACAATTTTTGAAGTACCTTCTTTCATGGAGTAGCTTAGATGTAAAGTGTCGTAAGTGGAATTGAGGAAATCCTTGGAAGTAATGTGGTTGTGAGATTTGTTTTCTAAGGATGTTTGAGATACCGTTTAGGATGACGTTTTTATTTGTGATTAGAGTGTGTGACACTTCCATATTGCCTAGTCTCCCCTCCTCTTGACCATAAGCTTTGTCGTTTATGCCCCTCTTACTCATTTTATTGTGCTTCTCTTTTAGGGTTAAAGCTAGTGGCTTGTAAAACTCTAAGTTATCTGATGTCCTTATTGACCTTATCGTGGATTTCAACTCTTAAAAGTTTGACTTTATCCCTTTTTGTTTGTTGGATGTAGACTTCTTTATCATGCTTGGTAATTGCGATGCCAAAGTTGTTTTCTATTTTGTGCAATTTCTAACCAATTTGAGTTACCATGTTGCGTTCATTGTTAACATTTTGTGTTACTTCTGAAAAACTTGACTTATTTTAAAAGTTGGAAAATGAAAGTTCGCTTTCCATTTGACATGTTTTTAGAATATTTGAAATGGATTATCACTTTCTTTTGGTTTTGACGTTTGATGGGACGTTATGGCTCGTTATTGGAGACGTCTAATAACTTATTCTATGCTTATCGGCGTATGATTTTGTCTTTGACCTTGTCTTGGATTTGGGATGTTAGAGTTCTTGAATGCGCAACGAGAACTCTTCCGTTCCTTTGACGAGAAACTTGTGCTTTTGGAAAATTCTTCTTGAAACTTTTGAAGAAATTCTAATTTTTATGATATCAAACATTGTAAATATTTTGGTTTTCGATTTCGAAAAGTCAGACTTTATCTTTATAACTTTTTGTTTTCCAATTTCAAGTTTCGAGGACGAAACTTTTTAAAAGGTGGGGTGATTGTAACACCTACGAAATTCCCGTTTTATAATTTATAACTCAATTAACTATTTTATTATTTTATTTATATTTTAAATCCATTTCGATAAAATTGTTGCTTTCCATGTATAATAATAATAATAACGATGATAAAAATAACCGTCTTAAGTTTGTTGTAGGCTTTGAGACATATTTTTAGTGAAAGTCGATTCATCTAGTGTTGTTGGGCCTAGCATGCCTTATGGGCCTTTCCTCCTACTCTTCTCTCTTCATAAGACATATGAAATAAACCCTAACATCTTCATCCTCCTCAAAATTTAGCAACTCTTCTCCTTGAACACCCACCATTGTTACACCTCCCTCCATTACACAAAAATTACCATATCTTGCTCAATTCTCAACCAAATCAACTCATTATTGTGCCAATTTCTTCCTTATTCTGCCCCCCCGTCTTTCTATGTAAGAGAGGAACCGACTTTCCTTCTATTCCAGTGCTGCTGTCCCAATTTCAGTTCGAAATTCCCACGAACTTGGTTCGTTTTGGTGTTTAGGTGCAAGTTTGGACAACCCGGAAGAAGATAGCTTTGTGATGGATGATTCTATAGAAGATTAAAGATCTAACAAGGTAACGGTGATGTGTTACTCGGTATTACATATGTTTGGGTGATTTATGTTGATAAGTTGGTATTTCTACTTATTTTCACCTTTTTAATATAATGTTTTTAATGTCGTCTTTCGTATTTTTAAGCTAAATATAATAATTTTGTGAGTTTTGAGAAATGGGGCGCGATCGATTCGAGTCCGATTTATCTCACGGTTGTATCATCTATCTTATTGTTTTTACCGTATCGTTTAATTTAGTATTTAATCTTTTAACTATTGAGACGATGTAAGGTGCTTAATTATTATGGGTTTTGAGATTGTGATCTAGTTCTATCTATTAATTAGTATTTGGGTATTCGTACAAGATTCACATTTTAACTTTCGTAATCATGATTTTGACTTAGCTTGATCACCTAGATTAATTTCATGTGTCGATTGTTGGGGTAATAGTAATTTAAATTGGGTTGCAGTTTTCTGGTCTGATTCTAATTGCTAGAATTTTGTATGATAATTGAGTTGTATAATCGGACCCCTGCCAGGCGTCATTACACCGCACGAGCCCCTCCTTAGTCAAGTCATAAACGTGCACGTCCCTCTTGGAATGGGAAACTCCAAAAGGCGACCCAAGTTTAAGACTGTCTCCCGAGCCGCCTTATAACTCCTCAACAATCGTATATCACAATCACAACTCCACCACATTCTCCAACATCCACAATAATCACATGTATGTAATATGCAACAAAACAAGTCAAATATACAACTCCTCATGAGACACAATCCCAAATATTCCATGAACAACAATTTCCACAAATATTCCAACTCTTTTAAGTCACCATATCTCACCATCATGCTAGAATGTGACTTTGAGAATAACATGAGATTCACAACAATCCCAATATCATGATATGTTGCAATCTAACCTTTATCATAGAAAGAATGACAAATGACACGTAAATAAGCATTCATATTGTCAAAACCAAGTAGGGAAACCCTAGCTACCTTTTAGCAAACTCCATCAGAAAATCGAGACAAACTCGAATCCGTCTTACAAAACCGTTCCATCCTACACAAATAACATAATAACCATCACAATACATCCCACACTCTAAAATAATACAAAACCCCTTGTTAATAGCCTTTAATTGCCCACAATATTAGTAATAATTACTAATTAATAAACCCATAAAAAAACCCAAAAGTAACGGTTCATAAAAGAAATAGAAAAGGGTAGATCTTAATCACAAGGTGAAAGAAGGAGGGAGAAAGGTGTAACGTCTTCAAATCAAAGCTTAGAATCTATGGAGAAGGGTTTAGGAGAGTTCTAGAAAAAAAGGGAGAAGGTTTGGAGGCTTTAGAGAGAAGGAATGAAATAATGTTAGGGTTGGCGGATTTAAGATCCCGACATAGTTTATAACGCCTCTGATACATTGCACTAGTGCTAGACCACTCGGTCGAGTACTGCCCGTACTCGGCCAAGTGCCACTTACTCGATCCACTGCAAAACCACTCGGTCTACTACACAGCCACAACCTCACTCATGAGTAGCCTCTCGTCAAGCCAAAGGTCCTCTCACTATTCCCGAGGTTTCTTTGTAAGTCTCAAAAGATCTGAGTATTACAATCCACGATAATAAATATCCAAAATCATCATCTGTTAGACATACTGCTCCTCATTCGACTGGAAATATCAATTGGGTCACTGCAGGTAGTTTATAAAATATTTACACAACAGGAAACACACAATTCAACTAACAAATACGTAATATTAATCAAACTCATACATTAATATAAGCAATAACCAACAACAATCTCCACTACCTCAACTAAAACCTCAATCCCATCATTAATCGGTATGCATGCTACGGATCACATGATATACGACACTTGCTACGGATCACAAGGCACCTTGAGCATGCTACGAATCACATGTCACTTCTCGCATGCTTGCTACAGATCACAAGCAACATGTATGTAATAGCCCGTAATATTTTATTATTATTATTTTATTTTAATTAGCGCAACGTATATAATTTATTATATGCATTAAGTCGAGTCGAGACTATTTGTGAGACCGACGCAATACATGTAAAACGAATTGGTAGGACGAGCAATGGGCTTGTTTGACCGAAGTTTAGTTGGCTCGGGAATCACTTAAGTTGTGTTTAGTGAGTCGGGGTGTAAAAGCTAAACCTTTCACAACACAAACCTTTTTTTCTCAAAAAAAAAAAAAAAAAAAAAAAAAAAAAAAAAAAAAAAAACAGAGAGGGAGAGGCGACACGAAGGGGACGAACGAACAAGGGCTAGGGAAAGCTTTTCCCGACTCATTTCTAACTTATTTTTCATCCTTTTGATTGTAAGTTTAATCCTAATCTTTTCTAATTCGTTTTAATATAATTTTTATACGATTTCATAAACCATGCCTCAAACCCTAATTTGATTGTTAAAATATAATTGGGGGATTTTGTTAAACTAGTGTTAAGTCGATATTTTGGTAATTTGTATGACGGATTTGGACAAAGGGTGACTCGGGAAAGGGGAGTATGTCGAGCTAGGCCGTGTTTTGTTGCGTTTTTGCCTCGGGTAGGGAACCGTGGCCGAGCCGTGGCCTAGCTACGCTTGAGTCGTGACCCCTGATGCTCGGGTGTGGCCTGGCTGTAGCTTGTCGTGGACTAGACGATGCCTAGGGTCACGGTTTGGGTCACGTTTGTGTAGTGGCGTCGCGTAAATTATTTTAATAGCGATATTTACGTAAATATTATATTATTAGGCATCGAGTTCGTAGAGGAGCACTTTTAAGAGCGTTTAAGCATTTTGCTGCGACGGTCTATAGCTGAGGTAGGATTATATCCTACTTACTTATGTTATTTATTATGTAGCAATGAAATTATTTATTTCTATGAAAATTGCAAGGTATGACGAAGTTTTGTGAAATGTTATATTTTGAGACCGTCACATGCTGAGCTGTTATCTATTTATGAGTTATTGTGAATGTTATTATTACCTTTTACGATGATGTTGGTTGCCTGTGAGGCGACATGGTTGTGAAACGGAAATGTTAAGTCAGGCCCAGCTGCGGTTGCGGTCCTGAGATGAATGTGTGAGCCAGACACAGCTGCGGTTGTGGTCCTGATGAATTAGTAGGCCTGGCACGTGGAAGCTGAAGCGACGTGGGCCAACAGACAGCGCTGCGGTGCCGTGAGTGAATGTGAGGTTTGATGGTGTGTGTGAGAAATGTCAGTCGTGTGTGAGTGCGGAAAGGTGGCGGCCATTCACTTGTTGTTTATTTTTATTTCTGTCGTAACCCTTGCATTTGTTAATTTATTTATTCGTAATGCTTCTTATATTTAACATAAGCTGACCGTGTTGTGTCTTGTTAATTGTCAACTATTTCCGGGGTGGCCTGTGTCGATCCATTCAATGATTTCCGCTTGAATGGGGAGCAGGTAATAAAGCAGGTTTAGATGGTTGAGCTAGTTGTGATGTGGCTGTGCATGGATGCCTGGGAGGGACGACGAGCCGTTTTGTCTAGTTTGTCTCATCTAGTTGGTCTAGTCGAACAGTTTGGTTTTAAGTTTGGTTTGAAACATTTCTTTCATTTTGAGTTGTAATCGCTAGACAAGTTTTAACTCTATTTAATAAAGTACATAGAAGTTTATTTGATCTTCATTTACCTCAGGAAACTGAGATGGTAACAGTCGCGTTTAATAGGAAATGTCTTATTAAGGCTTCTGCTTAAATGGGGGTGTTACAATGTACCTCAATGCATGCTATGGATCACACGTCATCCCGTGCCTACTTTAGATCACAAATCACGATGTGCTTGCTACGGATCAGAAGTCACAGAAAATCCAAATCATTAATGTGCATATCCCTCTTGTGGCGGGTACACAAGGGCGATCACAAGGCGGAGTCAATCACCCGTATTAAACCCTCATTAACAGTCACAACAAAGTATCACAACAATCCCAGCAATCATAATAATCATTTCCAACAAAAAAAAAAACCAATCTAATCATCATCATAAGCATGATTAAACATAAAAACTGAAGTTGAGTAAGGATAACACTACCTTTTAGCAATTCGCTCCTAATTACAACCTTTCACACAATTCACAATGAAATCATGATCACCTACATCATCTAATCACTTACAATTACTAATTATCAACCACAATCTATTAAAACCTAATTAAGACACAACTATACTGAACCTGTCACTTATAGAGATGAACCAAACACAAGGACAATGATCTCGATCCATCCACAACACAAAGACAATGATCTCTCTCTCTCCCTCCCCCCTCTCTCCTCTCTATGTCTCTAGGGTTAGAATGATAGGGTAAGATAAATTGTGTTTAGTATTGATGGCTAGGGCTAACACAAAGTTTAGGAAGGGATCGGGAATAAATCTCTGTAATCATGAGTCCATAAATATCAAGAACTGGTTATCCTCGCAGAGTAGCTTCACTCGATCGAGTACCACAACCCACTCGATCAAGTGACCCCCATTTGGCCGAGTACCTCACCGAGTGACCTAGAAAACAGTTCAAAATCCGAATGAAAGATATACGATAGTAGATCCTTAACTTAAATAATGTCTAAAAAGAGACGGGTATTACAGTAATTGAGAGAGGGAAGAGTTAGAAGAGGAGGAGGATGATATGGAGTTAGAGGTGGAGGGATGAGGATGTGGATGAAGATAAGGATGAAGATGATATGGATGAGGATGAGGATAAGGATGAGGATGAAGATAAAGATAAGGATGAGGATGAGGATGAGGATGAGGATAAGGATGGCGATAATGAGGAGTATTCATTTGAGGAGAGAGAGGATGATGATTAATTTGGTTTAATTATTATGTTTTTATAATTTTGTTTTATATTATTATGTTTTATATTATTATTAACACATTTCAACAATTTTGTGCAATTGTAGTTCTAAATAGCAGGAGGTTATGAGAGTGATGTATTATCCAGATCAAGTTTAATCTTGGCTCATAATTGGTTATGAGAGATTCAAGTTGATATGATGAATATATTTGTATGTAAATCAATTGGAAAATGTTTTGGGTTGTTTTACTTTATAAATTTAATGTTGTTAGATTACTAGTATCGATCCCGCACATGTGTGGTAATTACAGAGATTTTATTGTTTTGAGTGTAATACTTAAAGGTTTTAATTGACAGAAATTCTCATATTTCACCCCATCATATTTTGATAAGAGAAAATAATTGAACTGGATACTAATCAAGAGAACTATGTATAGCTATGAAATGTGGATTTTAATGAAAATATTTTTTTACCACAAAACTAATGATTTCATTTTGAAAATTTACTCAGAGTAGTTTAATGAACTTTTTTTTTTCTTTTTGTGACGCTAGTAAAATCACGTTATAGTTTTGGTTCATACGGAATAAGTATGTGTCAAGTTATTTTGTACTCGTAATAAGTAATAATAGCACTAATAAAAGCTTTACCAATTTATAATTTATAGATTCAAACCATTTTTATTTTATTTTAAGTAAAAGACTATAATTTGGAGTTTAATTAAATTAGTATAGTTTCATGCATTAAGAGATTATATTTTTAATAAAATATGATAGTCAATGAAAGAAAGTCTCATTTATTTCTTCACTGAAGGAAAGTTGTTTTGGAGGGAGAACTTTTGATAATCCTTATTTTCTTAGTATAAAGAGGATGAAATTGAACTCTCATAAATCCTAATTTTGAATAAGCATAAATCTCTTACAACGTTGTTTTATAAAAACCCTAAAATGTTGTTTCGTTGATAGTGATATGATGAGTCCTAATATTATTAAAGCAAGACTCAAACAATATATGTTGAAGGGAGATAGAAAACGCAAACAAAAAACCCAGGATGAGGCTTGAACCGATCGGTTATAGAATGCACTGGTAGGTTTACCGTCTTAAACTGGCGGTGCGAGATGTAAATTGTTCTGTTAACAATTGTTGTTTAAGCCGATCGGTTGAACTCTTTATCCGTACGGTTAAGTAGTGTTGGACTTATTAAGTGTTGAAACGGTTGGTTATCTATCTTAGTATAACAACCCTACCCACCATCGTCGTAACCATCTCCATTAAGATGGGATGGGTACCTTTGGAGCCAATATGTGTCCTCGCTTAAGCCCAAAAACACAATGCTTTGTTACTAAGTGGTGGGTGAAACCCATATAAACATATCACAAGTTCCTCAATTTCCCGATGTGGTAAACCTTTATTCTCAATAATTTTGTGTGCTAGAAACTCCCTCACTTAAAGAAAACAACGTCCTCGTTGTGCCTCGAACTTAGCCATTATCAAGCCCAAAATCATCCCCCGCTAGGTGGGTGACCCGGGTACTTCTGACCACAAGCTCACCACACAGTCCTAGGGTTTCTCTAATACCATTTATAACAACTCCAACCCACGTCGTAACACAACCCCAATAAGATGGATCGTGTACCTTTTGGCCAAATATTTGTTCTTACTTAAGCCCAAAAGCACAAGACATTGTTACTAAGTGGTGGGTGGAATCCCATATAAACATATCACAAGTTCCTCAATTTCCCAATGTGGAAAACCTTTACTCTCAATAACTCGGGGTGTTACATTTAGCCAGATTGCTTTATTTTGCAGGTTCATTTGTTGTTTCCCTTTTGTCTATTTTTGAATTAGGACTTATGATTTTGAATTGGTTTAACAGTTATGAATAGTATTTGGATTAGTTCTCCTAAACATACTTTTCTAAAATATTTGATATAATTTGACAAGTGATGTATTAATAATTCATATGTTAAGACTTGTATGGTTACAACGGTTAGATCCCATTTTTTTAGTTGAACAATAATCATGATTAGGACTCGTGAAGATCACATTTTATCACTTAGGAATATTAAGCATTGTCTTTCCATAATTTTTAATACTCGCCCTTTAGGGACCGTTGACTGACCCTTGACCTTGCGGAATCCTTACCGGGAGAGGTAGTGGAGTTATAATGTTTTTTTAGGCCTAGTACTCGACCTAATCAGGGTCACTCGGCCAAGTACATGTACCGAGTGTAGTATACTCGGCCGAGTATGCTCCATACTCGGCTGAGTATGCTCCATACTCGGCCAAGTATGCTCCATACTCGGCCGAGTATGCTCCATACTCGACCGAGTGGTCTGGGAACAACGTGTTATAATGTTACGCGGAGTTCGCGACTTAAATCATTTCGAAAATTATTTCATTTATTCTTCTATCCCTAATCAGACTTTCATCCCTCTTCTCTCCTCCTCTCACTCACACCTACATCCTATACCAAAAGGGCAAGCATGGGAAACGGGTTTAGCAAGTCTGCACGTAACCTCCGCCACAGGTCTAGCACGACAAGTTAAGTCGTTGTTATCATCAATGGTATTAGTTACTAATGGTAGTTAATCGTAATAGAGTCTAATTGATTGTTTAACTGTGACGATGTGGTATGCTTGTATGCTTTTATCTGCTTGGCCGCGACTACGAGAAGAAACGCTAGAGGTCGGGTTTCCCTACTCAATATGATTGTATGATTAATTGTGAGACGGTTGCGTTATTGTGATTATATGTTTGTGTGATTAATGCATGCATTTCATATAGACCTTTTAGGCCATATTTTCACGCATTTCCATGCTTATTTCGTAGTGTTTTACTACAAATGTCCCCCGAATAGTCTACTTT
>VHZZ01043290.1:3996-14322 GCA_009801015.1 Silene noctiflora
TATTATTATTATTATTATTATTATTATTATTATTATTATTATTATTATTATTATTATTATTATTATTATTATTATTATTATTTATCATTTTTTTTAAAAAAAATGCAACTTTTATTGAGAAATCAAAACAACGTTTACATGGAATTGGTGGGCAGCCGAGACACTATTTGGGCTCCCAACCCCTTAGCTATAGCAAAGCGAAGTCGAGTAAAAATAAAAGCAGCAGCACACGCCCCGACATCCTGAGAGACAAAAAATTTCTGAATCGGCTTGAGCAAGGCAATAGCACCCGCCTCCAACTCCCCCAAGGACGAAAAACAAAAAGGTACGAAACCATAGTCGATCGTCGTACACAAGCCCTGATACATGGCACATTTCTGCCGCGCAACATCAACCACCACTCGACCGGGAACGAAGTCAGCCATCCCGGACTGAGTCAAGGGGGAGGCCCAATCAGATCCACACACAAATCACGCCCCCTGTCCCAAGAATAAATTAACAAATCCACATGACGAAGGGACCTGTCATGCTCATCGATCAAACCAATATCAACCTCCTCACCGACAGAGATCCCAAAGCGGAAGCAGATATCCACAAGGGTATCACGAATAATTTTATGACGATGCTTAATACCAACAACGCCAGCACACGACATGACATGATCCCTGTAGATATCCCCATCAAAAACTCGAGAGCAAGCGGAGCACGACCCAGGCACCGAAAACAAAGAAATACCCAACCGGTAGCCAAGCACACAACGGTAAGTCCTCCCGTTCATAGTCTGCCCCAACCCAGAAATAGGGACCTCACGAAGCCAATCAGATGCATGATCACCCTGCCGAGACTTCCACAACACAACCTGTCGAGGCGTCAAAGAGAAAACCGATTCTGTCGTAGCAGCAACCTTCGTGAAATATATGTCTACCAATTTCTTAATAAGTTTTGGGGCATGTCGAGGACCTCACGAAGCCAATCAGATGCATGATCACGCAGAAGGTCAGAACCCGTAACCTCATTGAACACACTCAAGGCCGCATCAAAAGAAGGACCAGGGGCCAGGACACCAGAGGCCTGTAGGAGCTTAGCCTGCAACACAGCAGACTACAAACGAGAAGCAATAAAAGTATAATGGATAACATCTACAGCTTCATACACACCAAACCCTCTGAAGGCAAATGGGAGGGAGGCAAGCCGCCATTACCAGACACCAAAACTAGGGCCAGACGCAGTGATAATACGTTCCACATGAGAACTAAGCGTCGTGCCAAAGAAAAACTGAGCAGATGGAAAAACAGAAGGAGAGCAAGCACGTAAAGCAAAATAGAGTTTCGAAATACCATTACACGCGCGAAGTAAAAGCAGATCGCACTGTGGGTTATCAATCATAGCAACGGAATCCATAAGATCGGTGGTCCTAGTCACTCTCCTCACCACAAGCTCATTGCCGAAATCAGGACACACACTTACAGGGCCACCAAGGACTTTGACACCACGCAACAGCCGAGCAATAGAAGGGGGGAAAACACCAGGAAGCCTGCTCCTGGGATCTTCCTTAGCCTAAAAAACCTCGGTTTTACCAACATTAAGATGAAGGCCCGATCGAGGGCCCTCTCCCATAATCAACTCCAAAACCTTCCCCAGAATCAAGGTATCCCCAACAATAGAGCCATCGTTCAAGTACTAGGCCTGTAAACTCAAGTCGAAAGAGTCCCGTATCCTACAAAATAAGGGATGTAACACCAAAGGGAAAAGCAAAGGACCCAAAGAGTCACCCTGCTGGACCCCCTGACAAGACCACAAGTCGTGCTCACCATAATATAAACGGGCAGGACTAGAATAGCAAAACTCCACCCATCGGGAAAGAGCAGGGCAATGACGACGGACCTCCTGTAACATGATCCCACGGTCGACCAAGTTAAAAGAATTCTGGAAATCTACCAAAAGCATGGAAAGGACCACCTCATCCCCCCGATCTTCAACAAACCGATTCAAGGCATGCAAAATAACCTCTCCTCCACCGGATACCCCGACTCCAAACTATAGACCAGCAAAATAACCACTCAAAGACGGACCAATCAAAAAAGCACCAATCATAGAGACAAGTCGTCTCCAAATCTTACCCACAGCAATAAGACGAATACCGCCACCTGGTTTAACAAGCGGGGTTAGCGGATCACTAACAATGTACTCCCCAAGGTCCTGCGGACACCTGCCCTCAAAAAAAAGATTAACCACCCGAGTGATAGAGGCGATCAAATCATCTGAAACAACAACAACAGCTCCACTCAAACAGTCCAAAAGATGCAACCTGTGGGTCGTATACTCAGCCGACCTGGCCCGCATGCAACCTGTGGGTCACACAGGTTCAAGTGCTTACCACTTCATACAAAAATGTACATTTAGACCTTTATAAATACCTTCCTTGGATCCATTCCGAAGAGGACACGTGCAAGATTCATGTAAAAGATATCTCACCTAACAATTTTTTCTCTCTAGAAGTAAGACTACTCAAACATTCACTTATTGTTCCGCTATTGATATTATTACTTCCATAACATCCCCCTGTTAATACTATTACGTTCACTACTCCTTCGGTTACTATTGTTTCTTTGACTATTCCCGCTATTTTTATTGTTAAATTCACTATTCCCGTTAATTTGATCAAACTTATACATTTAAATTAATAAAATAGTTTCCTTAAACCGAATTGATAGCTAAGTTTTCATACTTTCTTCGTTGTTCATACTGTTACTTTTATAACATTTGTTGTCAATATTATTACTTTCACCACTCCCGCCATCTTTATTTATTTTTTTCACTACTTCCACATTTAATATTGTTAATTTCACTGCTCTCATTTTTGCTACTATTACTTTCACTACTCTAGCTGCTATTATTATTACTTTTACCACTCAAATAGGTGGTTACTATCGTATTTACTACATCAAATGTTGCTACAACTATTTTTACTATTAATAGAGTTATTTTTGCTACTTACACAATTTTATCAGGTTTATATATTTAAATTAAAGGTGGTCAAATGAGGGCATGAGATGAGCTAGCATGATATTTTGGCCCACATACATGATTTTTCACTATTAATAGATTTACTCTTGCTACTTACACAATTTCCGTCTATAACTTATAATTTTTTTTACTAAGAAATATATTATCCAGACATTAAATTGTACGCCGAAAACAAATATGTCGCTAATTTAAAAATAAAATTTTGTAAGGCGGAGTTCTAATGGTTCTCATTATCTTAGTAGTTCTCACCGGATCCCAAATCTATATATGTACCCCTTAGTTGATAAATAATTGAAATACATAACATGTCATATAGGTATATATTATGTACGTCCAATGGAAATAAGATGTACATTGGCATAAATATATTGTATGTATATACATTTTTCGTTATATCAGCATGACCTATAATGGATGTCAATTTTATAATAATTATGTAAATAATAACTACCATAGGTATATAAAATATTTAGTTCAATTTTTATCAAGTACATTTAACTAACCAAGTATGTACATTGATTTTATACTGAAGGTACATTGAATAAAAGTTAGAAGTACAATTAATAGTTATTATATGTACATATTGTTTTAATTCAAGTCTTTACGAAGATGTATATCAAAAGATATACAAAAATAACAACAAGATGAATGTGTTACAATGGTAATAGTAAAGGCATCCAACCCAAGAGGTCATGGGTTTGACTCCTCATCAATACCTTTTTTCGAGGTTTAACTAGAAATAAAAATTCCATAAATATAGTTAACTAGACGCAGTTAACAATTTAACTACAAATGCTAAATTACTAACCTAGCCTTAAACTAACTAATGGAGGTTAACTATAGTTTGCCACTTGTCACGATGTAATTGGTCGTGTATGGAAAAACTCGTACACCTCGTGTATGTGTAGCCTTTTCCGTTTTTATATGCAGCCTTGAAGTAACACTAGACTAACATAAATTTGATATATATGTGTATTGCAGTAAATTTTATACTCTCTCTAACCCGGTGAATTGTTATTTATTTCCATTTTAAGATATATTATTCATTTGTTATCTATTTCTATTTTAGGCAAATATTAAACAAGTGGCTTGTCTGTGCAAGTTGCAATAGTTTCTTTATTTTATTGGTTTGTTTCACATRCATTGGTCTTTGTGTAAAAAGTAATATATAACAATTTACTGAGACGGAGGTAGTATGTTATATTAGCTATATTAGACCATCATTATTCAACACATTATTTAATTATCATTTTAATAATTTAGACTCATACTTTTCTGAAATGATAGTTATAATAAAGAGAAATTATGACAAATTTTTGTTGTAAAAACATAAAACTAATAAAATTTAAATGGTAAAAATAATTCACATGTAAAGCAAATTTTTTTTTCACAACCTTTTTATTTAGGGCCTAAAATAAAATTTAGAACAGGATCTCTGAAAAGTCTATTGATCCAAGATACTCAAGAGGGGGTAATTGAGTATACAAATTTTTCGCTTACTTACAAATTAACCGTATAAAGTGTGATTGATTAATTACTTAAATTTTATTGATTAAACTTTAGCAACCTAACCAATACAAGATAAAAACACAAATGAAAAGAAGCAAGAACACATGGGATTTTGAAGTGGTTCATTTTCTCAAGTCGAAACCTACGTCTACTATTATCGATTAATAATTTTATTACCTTACTACGGATTAAAAAATTATCAACCCTACTCCTACAACTAACTATAGTTGTAACTCACTTTAGAACGTTAATACTCGACAATCTTACGTAAATAAGAAAGTGTTTGAATGTTCTTTCGATGTTCACACAATTAAACTTATAAGAAACAATTCGAATCACTATTATCTTATAACGATACTTAAAGAATAATTGCAATAAAGAATCACACACGACTTTTGAAAATAACAAGTTAGCAAAAACGATTTTCGAGAAACTTGTTTTTGCACGGTATAAAATTAAGCTCGAAAAGTCTATTTTGAAACGATATAATATGTCTTGTATTTATAGTGATAAGGCATGATCTAGGTTTCAAAAGAAACCCTAGATACTGAAATAAAAATGATATGGAAATCAAATATAATTTCCATTATTTTTATTTAGGTAATCGTACAAAAAGATATAAGATAAATATAAAAAAATATGAAATCTCTAAAAAATATTTAATTGATATCTTTTCCTATAAAACCTAGATTAAATAAGATTAAATATGTGGTAAATATCTTATCACTTAATATAACCATATTTTGCAAATATATAAGATATATTTAGATAATTAAAGAATATAAAAATATTCTTTAAGAATAATCTTTAGTATTTTTATCTGATATCAATTGAGATATTGCATGAAGAAGATGGCTCATAAACGTGTCGTTTTGCGTGTAAACCCTAGCAACAATATTAGGTTAGATCCATTAAGATTTAAAATGTGAATGTTAGAAATCTTAATTAGTAATTAAGAAACAACTCATAAGTTATTTCATTAGTCTCACTAATTGCATGCATAACTAAAAATTCACACGCAGATAAGGATGCATGCCCATCTTCACTATAAACACAATTTCTATTAACACATTTCAAAGATAAAAATCGAAAAACTATTTTTCAAGGTATTTCAAAAAGAAGATCGTGAGTCGTGTGAAATCGAATTTTTGCATCTCAAAGTTATAGTTGAACACCTATAACTTTGAGCCTTTGTGTAAGTAATGTTATAGCTAAATAGCTATAACTCTACTAACCGAGGATTACTTCTTTAATTACCATTAAAAGACGACGACCTACTCTATCTAATCGTCCCGGAGATCTTCAATGTAGGAATCGTCTTTTCATACAAGCTTCACTTGATAATTTGAATACACTTTGATCTTGATTGAATGCTTGATCATGAGACTTGCTTATCTTTATATCAATCATAATTCTTTAAAGCTAAATCGTAATAAATCCGATCTATAAGGACTGAACAAACAATTACGAGCGAAATGCACATATAAGGAAAATTACATACTTGTCATCATTAAAACATAAACATATATAAATATATGATCTAATAGCCTCTAAATATCATCGGCCGCTCTTACGTACATTCATGAGATTGTGTCTGTTAGGGTGGAAACTCATGTTTCACATCGGTAGAATAAAGATAGAGGATCATGTTTGTAAGTGTGTACAAAATATAATAGTACGAGGCCTTTTGGGAAGGAGCCCAAGAGTAAATCCGTGAGGGCTTGGCTCAAAGCGGACAATATCGTACTATTATAGACAGTAATCACTGGTGTAGCAGAGGCCTAACATGATGTATTCACGCTTCCGCACAACCGTGTCGATTAATATTATGACTGAAGGATCAACCTAGATGAAGAAAGCTATAAGCTAGAGTACGGTATTCTGGAAGGAACAAAATTTGCCTACAATTCTAGTTAAATTATGACCATGTTTTTCTTGTTCCTAATGTTAAATATTCATGAGGTTGATGTTATGTTTGTTGGCTGTTGCCGATCTCGTAATTGGTATGGCTTGGGACAACTTCGGTGACTAGACTTGGAAGAAAGAAATCAGACGACAAAAAAGAGGTATGAAAATATACTTTATTATCCTTTCTATTCTCTATTTTCTTCCTCTTTGTTTGGGCAAAGTGCCAAGGATCGGACCGGAGCAAACTCTCTAAATCGTTGATCAAATAAGCGTTAATAAACGGACCATGGAACATACCATATTAATATTGCTCCACACTGGTCTTGACCAAAAATAATGTGTGGACCAAACAGACTGGACCAAATGAACCAAATATGATTCTCAACGACATTGTTTAACATATAAAATTAGAACTCAAGAAGTTCATAACGATCAAAATAAGTAACATTATCTTCTTATTAGGTTTAAGAACATAATTATACATCTTATAATACGTGTAAACAAAGTAAAAAATAAATTAATAATATTACAATTTTAAAGATTCTTTTATTTTAAAAGTTTGGTCCATGGTCTTGTCCGGAGTTCATTCGGTTTGGTTCAAGACCAGACCAAAGACCAAAGTAAAATAAATAGGTGGAGCGTGAACCGGACCAAATAAAATAGGATCCGGTCTTTGGCCCGGATCACTGAGCGAACACCCCAAAACAATCCCATTACTATAAAATCCAAAATATTTAAATGCTTTTAATTTCCCGCTGAAATTAGGGAAAGAAAATGCAAAATGGCCCTACTAGAATTAAGCTAATTATATAGCTCTCTCTTCCTTTTTACTTAATTACTCTCTTTCCTCCTTTCTCTAGTTTAATTTGGATTCGAGCCGGGTAGGACCACTAGGTCGGTAAATCTCTCCCTCATATAAATCTCTCCCACATGAGTTTTAACACTGCTGCGTTCCCAGGGCTCGAATACGAGATCTATGGTTAAGTTAGAACAACTCATTGCCAGTTGATCTAAGTGCTCATGGGTTCCACCTTTCTTATTCTAATAATATTAAAGATTTACACAAAACCATACTGTATACAAACTCATTATAAAAAAGGAAAAAACCTTGAAAATTTTAAAAATAGTAAGAACTATATACAAAAATAAAAACTAACATTATATAGAATTATAAAAATTAAAGTTAAACAAACATTCTACACAACTATACAATAAAATCAGATCTACAAAACATCCCAGGAAAACAAAATTTATAATTTCATAAAAGATTATAAAAAGATAGAAAAAAACATCAAATAAGGAAAAAAATAATTAAAAACGAGGGTTACGATTATTTCAAAAAAAAAAACAGAAAGATAAAATTAAAAGAGGGAGAAATTACTGGAAAAAAAAAGGCAAACATATGAATATGCAAGAATAATGAAAGAACAAGTTGTCAATATTAGATGGAGAATGAATTGAGAGTGGGGGAGAGAAAGGCAGTAAGAAAATGCTTCAAGTTTTTGTTGAAAGCAGTATATATTCATGTAGTGGTGAAGTGCTTTAATTTTTTTGGTACATGATTATATTTGCAGAGAGGCCATGCATGTGACTAGAGAAGGCAATGGGTCGTGCCGTACTGGCCCGGGTCTGGCCCGTCGTGCATAGCCACAATTTTGGCCCGAACTAGGCACGGTCAATCATGCTTTCAGGCCGTGTCGTGCCGGTTTGCTTTTCCCATCCTCTAACGCTGAAACACCTCAATTATCTGGCCAAGGCAATTGAAAGGCTACCATCTCGGTTTCCCGAGGTAGGGATTCCAAAACTCCAATAAAAGAATATTTTATTAAAAATTAATGATCAATGATTTACATGAAGGAAATATACAATATACAAATAATGAAATACAACTCGACTAGGTCTAAATCATCTACCTGGTAACTATATACTCGACTTCAAGTCTGTGGCGCAGCGCGAATGCCGATCATGCTATATATAAACCTATTAATAAAAGACTCCCCTAGATGATCGGACATATCATATGGATCGACTGTAATACCTGTCCCATCGGGGACCCGTTGACCGAACTTAGTTGGCTTGTTTGACCTTGACCGTGATAGAACACGTTGTTATAAGCGTCGACTCGACCTAGTATGTGACACTCGGTCGAGTATGTGGCACTCGACCGAGTACGGCTGACTCGGTCGAGTAAGTTGGTACTCGACCGAGGGCGCGCTGGATAGCGTAATGCTATATTACGCGGAAGTTACAACTCTAATCAGTTTCATTTCTTTTCTTTTCTTCCCTTCTCCTTTCCATAACCCTAGATCAGAATATCTCTTCCCTACCTTTCACCCTTCACTTTTTAACCTCTACCTAGGACACCAACATGGGGATGGATGTGTGCGTCAGTCCCAGCCTAGTTATCCGATCGTTTGATAAGGTAAGTCACTGTCACCATCTGTAAGTCTTAGGTTAGGGTTATGGTTGTAGAAAAATAAATTTTATCGTCGTTGTAGGTGTCGGTAGCGGTATCTCGTGACCATGTATGCGTTGTTGGCATTTCTCGGATTGCTGTTCAGGTTGGGTTTTTCTACTCAATTGACTGTGAAATAGTATATGTATCGATGTGATAATCTTGTTATTGTTTTCTTATATTCATGATATGGTTTCTATATGGATGAGATTTTTGGAGTTTGGAGATTGTATTTTGAGCCATTGCGAGAGATGGTCTCACCCCCATTGTTCGCCTCTTGCGTTCTCTCGACACAAGGGGATGTGCACATTAATGAAATGGGTTCTCTCTTATGTGAGCAAAGATTTTGATGGTAAGGTTGTGGTCCCCACTGGCGGCGTGGATTACTGGTTGCGATAGGTAATCTGACAGAACTACACACCTCGGTGTGTAGTTAGTTACAGGTTACTATGGAGTTTGGAGGTGGTGGTTCTCGTTACATTGGATGTTCATTTCTATGTGATGCTATGGTGTATTATTGTATAGTTGACTAACCNCAGGTTACTATGGAGTTTGGAGGTGGTGGTTCTCGTTACATTGGATGTTCATTTCTATGTGATGCTATGGTGTATTATTGTATAGTTGACTAACCACGTTGTTGTTTTCAAAACTGTGATGATCCATTCGGGGATGGTGAGCAGGTTGTGTGCAAGTTTAGTTTATGTTACGTATGCCTTGGTGTTTTTGTGGGATGGGAGTCGTCTGACATATAAATGTCTGTAGCTTTTAGTAGAATCATCAGTTGTATCTCGCTTTCATATGCATAGTTATGTTGTCCTTTAGTTTTCACGGTAACTTGTAAAGTACTTAATAAATGTTCTTGAATGGTCAATTTGATATGTACTTACCTCGGGTAACCGAGATGGTAGCACCCTTGGTTATCTGGGAAGGCCTAGTTAAGGCTCCTTGGTAAGTAGGGGTGTTACAAAGTKGTATCAGAGCGACGATTTTGGAACCTGTAACCAATGAATCTAACGAACATAAGGGGTAAATTAAAATGAACCTGGTGCATGTATCTTGGGAGCCCCTTATTATTTTTTTTAGGTGGGAAAGCGCCCTCATTCCAGAACTCGGCCCCAATGTGTTTAAGCTAGTAAACTCGGGGTAGGTTACTGTGTTGAATTTGCTTGTGTGTTATGTGCTGAACATGTTTGGATGTATGCTATTATGCGTACCTCATATGTGAATAAATGCTATGATATGAAGTATGAACGGTAAAAGTTGTCAGTAGTGTTGGGATTCATTAATCTCAAAAGGATTTATATATCCAGAATATATAAAAATTATTTTAGTCATAAAAATAAATTAGAATTTTATGCATGCAAACAAGAATAAGGAGAAAACACTTCTCTTACATTAATAGGTTATGGAATTAGGGCACTAACAAG
>VHZZ01043398.1:0-12482 GCA_009801015.1 Silene noctiflora
AGTAATTAAGGCTTAATTGAGAAGTGGTTAAGGAAGTGATTAGGGAAAGCTTGCACAATAAACTAAGTTCAAAAATAACTAGGGTTCTCCCCAAAAAGGATTTACAATGGGGTATTTATAGTGTCCCCTTGTATTAATAATTAGGAGGAAAAGAAGCCCAAAATCCCGTGTAAAGAGGCTCCCTGCCGGTGGACCGGCTGCCGGCACCGAGACTTTGCCAATTTGAAGCTTGAAAACATCAGTTGTGTGCCCCAGCCGGTTGACCGGCTGCCGGCCTACCGGCTGGGGACACGGGCACTTCACCATTTCTTCAGAATTCTTCATAAAGTGTGACCATCTGCCGGCTGACCGGCTGCTGGTTGGCCAACCGGCACCGAGAGTTTGCTTGTTTTCGCCTTAATTGGACTTGGGAAAAGTGGGTTGTGATCCCCTGCCGGTTGACCGGTTGCCGGCCTCCCGGCTGGGGATCTCCCTTCTGATTTCCTTTGCTTTCTCTTCTTTGCTGCTGACCTCTGCCGGTTGGCCGGCTGCCGGCCTCTCGACTGGGGTACACTGCAGCTTTTCTTTTTCTCCCCTTTCTCCTTCACTTCTTCCAAAACCGCTTCACTTGCTCCCAATTTCTCGTTCCCGCCTCGATTCCTGCAAGACGCGATAAAACTCGTAGAATGGGGAAATATGGGATACAAAAGCAAGCAAAAAGGGTCGGAAAACCGCATCAAAACGGGTCAAAACAAGAAGGGAAATACGACTAAATATGTCTATATCAATTTTTTATTTTTAAGTAAATAATATAAAATGTGCTTTTAAATTAGTTATTTCAAATTTTTTTTGTTCAATTGGAGTTATGTTTTATCGGGTTATGTTCTGGTCAAATGGTTTCGGTTCGGGTCAGTTACGGGTCAACAAAATCGGGTCATCATCGGGTCAGGTCAGGTCAATTCGGGTTTCGGGTCACATTCAGCGGTTGTAGTTTGGGTCAATTTCGGATCACAGGTCATCCTTTTCGTATCGAGTCATTTGGGTTGGGTTTGTTTTGCCATTGTCACTATAGACCTGGCAAATCGTCAACGGGTCGGGTTCGGGTCGGGCCATTTCGGGTCTTTCTTTGATTTCGGGTTAATTCGGGTCGTCTCGAGTCATTTCGGGTTTCAGGCCTATTTCGGGTTTGTTAGTCGGGTCAGTTTCGGGTCAAGCGGGTCGGGTTATTTTGGGTCGGGTCATTTTCGGGTCAATGAATAAGAAAGAAAAGACCATTTCAACTTTTTGATTCAATTAAAGTTATGTTTTGTCGGGTCATTTTCGGGTTGGGGGGTTTCAGAACGGATCATTTTCGGGTCAGGTCAGTTACGGGTGAAGAATGCTCGGGTCAGTTCGGTTTTCAGGTCACATTCAGGTGATGTAGTTCGGGTCATTTCGGGTCAACCTTTTGGGGTCGAGTCAATCAGATCGGATTACTTTTGCCAGCTCTAATTGTCAGGTCTAGAAACGCATACCCAAGGGATATCTATACTGATGGAATGTTAGGTGATTAGACTATTGTGTGCTAACATAGACCGTGATATAACATTCACTTCGAAGGATATCTAAATAATTTGACCCATATATATTTTAAGACGTACTGTCAAGATACAACTCACCCATGATAAAGGCACATATGAGTATTCCACATTGGAAAAAGAGGAGGGAGTTGTCTATCATATCAATCAAGGAGCTAGGTAGTACGAACACTCCTTCTAACCAGTCGTCCGTGTTCGACACCGTGTCGGACACCACCACTCGTCGGACACACGCCTAAACGTGTCGGATACATATAAACGAGGAATGAGAGGTCGAAAGACTGAAAGAGATTGATTAGAAGATCGATTTTGGTGAGAAATTAAAATAAGTTATAGTCAAAGTCAAATTTTACTTTCAATTATTTAAATTTAATATCATATACATTTACAAAAATAAAATCGTACGTTATTTATATCTATAAACTATATATTTTATTAAATTTAAATAACGTGTTCTGCGTCCTAAATTTCATAGGATGTCGTGTCACATGTCCGTTTTGGTGTTACATAGCCAAGGAGTTACTCCACCAAATTCCAATTGGTATTGGAATAAAACCTCATTGAACTTATAAAGTGGACACTCTCTCCAGCTTGGGGATTCGACTAGGCCCAAAATGCGAAATTAACATGTACATTAACCCATATAATATGCATCTCAGGGTAGAGGTGAACAACAGTGCGAGTTAGCTCAGGCGCACTAGCCAAACCCGCCCCACCGAGCGCTCAAATCCCGAGTCTGATGGCCCACTCCCATGGCCCGCACACCCCGCTCCCCAAGCCGGGACAGTCCCGAGTTCCCTCATCTCTAGCCCACACTGCCCAACCCGCCTAGCCCGCATCACTTTTTGCCCATTTATTACCAACTAGGCTGGTACAGGGTCGTCGGTCCCCCAACCCGCACACCCCCAGCTTGTGTTGTGGGCTCGAGTTTCTTCCCCATCAACCCCGCATGGCCTGTACCGATCCGGTTCACTAACCACCGCTGCCTTAGAAGAAATATAGTAGATTTAAATTATTTATTAGGACGGAGGTAGTACTCCGTAGTAAATAAATGGGAAAATCGAAAGTGATAAAAGAGTGAAAGAAAAATAATGGTCGTGCGGTGTGAGAAGCCACCAACTAAATTCTGGAAGGAATATTCAGGGAAGTGTCATTGTCAAATAACATAGCATGCTTGATTGTGCTTTTATGCTTTGCCCCTCTTCTCCATTGTCTAGGGCTTATCACCCATCTTCCTTACCCTCTTATTTCTAGTGCTCTATGTCTACGACTTGCCTTTTGGTTGTTTTTTTAATGTCATGTCTTAATAAAGCCAAAGTGTACTTTTTTCCTTAAGCTTTTATTAACATACTAATGGAGTCGGATTAGTGACTCATTATGCACTTAACTTAAGTCTCATTGAAATCTAACTTACACTTGTACTTTATATCTTTTTTGATCCTTTGTATACTTTTAACTAGTGCATACTTTTTTTTTTGCCAATAGACCAAACAAAATGAACGAATTGAATCGATAAAAAAAGTTTAGATGCAAGATTTACTAATTATAATTTAATTTAGTTGAACTTTAGAACATGGTTTAATAACTATATCTTGGTATACATAGTTTCACTCGAATGTCGTTTAAGGTGTGTTTAGATAATAAACGTGGAGGGAAGGGGAGGGGAAGAAAGGAAAAGGGAGGAAAATGAAGGATGAGTGTTTGGAAAGTTTTTTTTAATGGTAAGAGGATTTTGGTTTGTGTTGAAGGAAGGAAACTATATTTAATTCTAGTTGTAAGATTTGAAAGATTCTAGGATTCGGACTTGAAATCTCACGGTCCTCTAATACTATATGTACAAACCATCTCAACTAAAAATTTAATGATGATTAAGACTTAACCAATGGTTTCCATACGTTTATATTTCATATTAAAAACACAAGGCGTTTCAAGTTGAAAAGGAATGACTTTAAGGTTCTTGAAATAACGATTCTAATCATACGATTCTAACCAGACTTCGGTGAACCGACCCGAAACCGAGCAAACCCGACATAACCTAAAAATGTTGCGAACCAAAACCAACCTAATGCGACCCGACCAGATGGTGACTCGTAAACCGACAAAATCCAACTAAGGCTGACCCCAAACCGAATTGGACTCAACCTGAGATGATCCATAACCCGAATCGACGCGATACATGCTTTTACCCGACTCGACCCGAAAGATAACTCAAAGTTGAGCGGAAGTTATCCCGACATTAACTCGAAATATAACCCCGGCATAAACGAGAAGTCAAAGCAATAAAGACCAAAATAAATCGACGTTATGAACGACTTTTATAGAGTATTTAAAATTACCCTACCTTATGGCACTTTGCTAAATGAAAACCATAACTCAACTCAAACTGGTAAATAATCGGGAAAAATCGACCGATAAAGAATTGATGAGCTAAACCAAACAAAACTCAGCCCAAACCCAACAAATGATCATAATTACCCGACCCTATAAAGACCCGGCCTAAGAATAAGCTTGATAATTACCTGACTCGCAATGATTGAACCAACCAAAACCAGACCCGAACCCGAGCTAAAAATTAGCCCAGTTAACCCGACTCGTAAGTGAGTCGAACCCAATCATGACATATTTATAACCGAAACCTGATCAAACCCAACCCGAACAACCCTGATTGCCACTTCACGTGTAATGACTTGGGCCTTGTTCTTTTCAGCTGAAAAAAAGTTGAATTAAATTAAACCGAACTAAACTTAATAAAACTGAACCGAAGTAATTTTAAATAAAAAAGAACATAGACTTAGACCGTGAACCATAGCATTATTTCACAATTACTGGACTACCACTCTACTAGGCAATGTAGTAATGAACAGATATGGAATGGTTGGGCTTTATTAAAAATTGGCCCATAATTAAGCATACTTGTATTCTTGTTCTGCACTCTGCATCATCTACCATTCAATTATTCATTTAATGTTATACATAATTGCTCAATTATAACCATGTAGTTAATTAACTAAATCAACCCTATTATCAGTTCATAAATGCTCATGAATACATAACAATATACTGTAACAATCTCATAATACGAGGAGCAAGTTTTAACACTACTGCGTTCTTTAAAAATGATAAATCCATGAGTTAAACGAAGAACGAAAAGTTAATGTATTCACAACATGCGACAAATGCACGTTGGCAAAATTAACATCCCGAAAACAATGTATTCTACGACTATTAGATGCAATAACAATGCAATACAACCTTCAAATAAACCAAACTACTCTTTCCCTGCAAAATCAACATCAATTCTAGGCACACAACTAGCACTCCTACCAAGCCTGGTTGCCGGCATCTGACTTTCCGACAGCAATCTCCGGTGAAGAGAGCTCTTTCTCGCGATATCTCGTAATGCCCAAGTCAGAGAAAGCTTAGGATTGCTCCTGATTGATGCATTAAACTCCTCACAAAATTCTTTGTGCATTTTCAGAGCATCTTTCATTGATTTTTCGGTCGTTGATTTCATTAATCTTTCCTTAATCGCTTCGATACAAAGCCCACAAACCCATTCTCCGAAGTACATTTCTTTGATTTTGTTCAAGTAATAATTTGAACATTCTTCGTCAAGGCCGCAACAGTCACATTTCACTTGCACGATTGAATCTTTGTCACTTTCGTTAATTTCCTCTGTTATGTTATTTGTTGCGTTAACTTGAAGGGTTACATCCGAAATTGATTTTCTTAGCCGATATCCTTCCTTTAAACACACCAAAAAAAAAACCATATTGAAGTAATTAACAATCGAATCACTACAAAAGGTAGAACAAGAGAAGAAATCATTCGGTCAGATCCATCTACAATAGGTAGATAACGTTATAACTCAAGAAAAAAAAAAAAAAAAAAAAAAAAAAAACATTCGATCAGTTGAGGACCCAAAAACAAAAAAAAAGATTAATTATAGGGCCTTGTGAAAAAAAGTTTCATGTTATTATTATATGAAAATTGCAAGGGGTGGATTTAATAAGAAAATTGTTATTTGGTACTGCTTTTGTTTCAGTCATTTATTATATGAAGTTATGAACCATTGATATTTGACTTAGATACGCAGTTCTATCCAATTGATTATCGACCTACACGACAAAATAACATTTTATTTAGATACGCCGTTCTATGCTTCTATCCAATTAACTATCTACCTACACGACAAAATAGCAATTTTATTTAGATACGCCGTTCTATCCAATTGACTATCGACCTACACGACAAAATAAAATTTTATTTAGATACGCCGTTCTATCCAATTGAGTATCGACCTACACGACAAAATAACATTTTGTTTAGACACGCCATTCTATCCAATTGACTATCAACCTACACGACAAAATAGCATTTTATTTAGATATGTTGTTCTATCCAATTGGCTATTAACCTGCACGACAAAATAACATTTTACTTAGATACGCCAATCTATCCAATTGATCGACTACCAACATAAGGTATTAAATGTATATATACATATAGAATGTATCAATAGGACTAATATATCATATGAAATACAAATGGTAGAGTATATTTTGTCAGAAAATTACTGATTCGTATATGATATCTTAGAACCTATTAACGTTTTATGTAGATTCGCCATCGTATCCAGTTAATTATCGCCCTATACGACAAAATAACATTTTTTTCGCCTTGTTTTTTTTAATTTTTTTTTGGAGAGTAAGGCATCAAGATGATTGATTAATTAGATATATTGAAGCAAGACAAATTAAAAAAAAAAGAAAAAAGAAAAAAGATGATAGGAGAATTAAGTACCATGATTGTAGGCCCTTCAATCAATATAAGTGTTGTTTGATGATGAGCATGATAAGGCCACTTTAAATACAATGACAAGCCCTAAGTAGAGAGTAATTAGATAAGCAAATTAATTAATGCAAATGAAAAATTAACCAAGTTATTATACTTTTATTTCCTTGTTTAGTTTTCAATATTATGACCAACATTTAATTTTCCTTAGAGCCTAGTGACAAAAAACGAGGCAAGTTGTAACTTGTAACGGCCACTAAATTAGTTAGATGATATTTGTATGTTGGCAATTGGCATATATATATGAGATGATATGGATCGGATTTATAATTGCACTTATATGGCGGTCTTAAAAAAGAATTTATATCTGTTCATTTATTTATATATATTTGCATTTGTACTCGTTAATGTCATCTATCCACCACTGTTCTGGAGATTTTTTAGTATTTTTTCTCGTGAAATAACATTTATTTACACGGATATAATTAGATTTATGTAAGCATTGCGGCATTGACACGATAGCAAATATATTAATAAAATATAAACATGATAATTAAAATTCATACTGGCACGAGTAAAATCATTTTTTTTTTCAAAAAAGTTATCCAGCGCTGACTAAGTGTTCATGCTAAATACGATATATAATGAGCTACTAATAATAATTACACTGCAATAATAACTATAATTTCAACCTAAATAAGTACAATAAATCGCGTTTTTCTATAAAAAAAAAGTATTGACAAACTGCGCAAGCTGGGTGAATAATTGAGTTCAATTTAATAATTATTACTCATTGCCAAATATTTGTTTAGGACAAAACTTAATCATTATTTAATAGAATACCTCAAAATTTAAGATAATAGAACACTATTGTGTTTAAAAATTAAGTTAATTGATCTTAAAATCATCTGTTTGGTAAAATCAGTTCAAAAAATAATTGAGATTCGTGTAAAAGGTATTTGACATCTGAAAACATGGTTGAATCCTTAAAAGGTATTTAAAAAATTTGAAATCGATAAGATAACTAATTATCTTACAAATATTTGGTAAACTATATGAAAATATAATTGATATTTAACAGATTAACATAAAAGAACACGAAGATAATGAACAATTAATTTTTAAAAATAATCTCCTTGGGATCACTGCGTTTTTTTCATTCTCTAGAGTGATAGCTCATTTTTAACAAAGAAACATTAGTGGGACATAATTCACGCCGCAAGTTTTGGAAGCGACGATTTTTTTTCAAATTGAAGATACATAAAGGCAATCAAGTTGAAAAAAAAAAAAGTTGCATTCTAAACTCGCCGCAGAGAGGTATGGTCAATCAAAGTTTAAAGTTTGACTCACCGTAATTCTTGTTATAAGTTCAGGAAAAAAAAAAAAGTTTCTTTTGTCAAATAAAAGACCCTTTTTTGTAAATAAAAAAAAATTGCTTTCGGAACTCGTGAACGTAAGTTATGGTTAGTCAAAGGCATTTTTTGTTACTATGTGTTTACACCCTAAAAAATAAAATCGGATTACCAGGTAACATATCCCTAATAATTAATATTACAAATTAAATGGACAAATATATAAGATAAAAAATGCGACTACTATACTTTTTTTTTTTTCCATATGCAACCCTATGCAACTTTTTATTTTAATTAGGTAGAATTAGTCAATATTTTCAAAGTAAGGTATTTATTTATTTATTGAAAAATTCGACATAAATTAGATTAACAAAATAAGTTCAAGTACATCATGGGGGAGGGTCGGGGGAAGAGGCTCACAAGCTGAAATGTAGTCAACATTACATAAATTAATTAGAGAGGGTGAGGCAAAATTCCACACAAAACAATCATATTTAAAAACTTAAAATAAGGGGTATTATGTGTAATATGCCAAAGTCCGAGGTTATCATGAGAAATTTACGTAATTTGTTTGTACTGCACAAAACAAGGAAATAATATTTATTCTCCTTAATCTAAGAAATAATATTTTAAAGATAAGAAATTCTAATATTGGACTATTATTCAGACTAATTTGTTAATCATAAAGTAACAATATTGTCATCTCTCAAGAGTCTCATCGATATGAAGAATTATATATAACTAGTATAGATATCGCGCGAATGCGCAGTTTTTAGATAGAAATATTAAAGAAAATAAAAGTTATACAACTGATATTTAATTCAATTTGAAATTTAATTGTAAAATTTATTATTATTAATGTTTTGTATATTGGTGGAAAAGAGAAAGTTCAGTATAATCCAATTATAGATTTAATATAATGAAAGTTCAATTACAGATATGATATAATAAAAGCTCCAATCACAGTTATGATATAATGACAACCCAATTATAGCCACAAGTTCATTTAAGCGGGAAAATTTTAGAGATCCCTTATTCTTTGAGTATAAGACTATATTTATCCATGGGTCTATTTCACCATGGTCTAACATTTAATTATTATTCTTTATTTACAACCCACTTTTCCAAACCCACCATAATTTTTCTATTTTTATCATCCAATCTTTCACGCACTTTAACTCATCCTCATGGCACGCTTGCATTGGCTGATTTGATTTTTTTATCACTTTTTTCCTTTCACTCAACCTCACACCTTGGTCCTCTGTGCACTCAAACATATCAAAAGTTTCAATGGGTTTGAGTTTTTTATCATTTCTTTTCCTTTCACCTTGCTCCTCCACCTTTCCCCCACCCCGTTAAACATGTTAAACATGGTCTAAGGGGAATGTTTTGATAGAATTGTATTTTTTTTTTGTTTTTTTTAATCATTGACAATTATGTTTACATGGAGTTGAACATTCTGAAAACGGACATTTATCATATTCTGACCAAATCAAACAACATTGATCTTCAATAATTCACATTGTTTTATACGAGGTAATTCATAAGACAAAGACTATCTATCTATAACTATAAAGACCTCTTCAAAAACCCATCTACCAACGAAATATGACCTTATTTTTGCTTCCAAAAAAAAAAAAAAAAAAAAAGATATGGAAGAAGCACAATTAAATCCACTCATCCTACCAAGAAGATTGTACGACGCCACACTCAAGGGAGACGTGAATTCCCTAATCAAATTGCTCCAACAAGATCCACTCATCTTAGATCGATGCATCATTGAGAAATCGGACCGTTTCATACAATCACCGTTACATGTAGCATCATATCTTGGTCACTTCGAGTTCACCACTCAACTCCTAAGCTTAAAACCCGAGTTAACCACACAACTTGATCACTCCACTAGATCATCGGCCCTACATTTGGCCGCGGCTAAAGGGCACTTAGACATTGTCAAGAAATTGGTCGAGGTGAGCCCAAACATGTGCCTTGCACGTGATCAAGATGGACTGAACCCCGTTCATGTTGCGGCCATAAATGGCCAACTTCATGTGCTTGACGTGCTTGTTTGTACGAACTCACACGCGGGGAGACAGAGGACTAATTGTGGCGAGACGATCTTGCATTTGTGCGTCAAGTATGAACAGTTTGATGCTCTCAAGTTGTTAGAATTCGAGAGGGGAGAAAGGATAACGATAATCGTAGTATTATTGATATTGTTCGTTCGTGCGCGGAATGAATACAATGGTACTATATTTATAGTACTTCAAATATCTAAATCATATCAATTAATATCGCAATCCCCTATATACTAAAAGAATAGGTGAATTCACATGTTTTCCCTCCAAAAAGCATCTTTTTAAATAAGGAAACTATGATAATATAAATGTTTTTACTAAATAAGAAAATTAATAATTATAATATATTTCATTATACAATTTTTTTCGTTAAAATTAATATTTTCATTAAATTATATATTTTCACTAAACATTAAACTATAATATTTTAATTAAAATATAAATAAATAATATAAAAATAGAAAATATTAAATATTTTATTGATGTTATTATTTAAGAATGACTTGACTCATACTGTGTTAAACAAAACTATAAATCGTTTTGATTACCTTCATGACAAAAAAAAATTGAGAGAATTTATAAAATTGGAATCGCTAGCTTTGTGGTATAAAAAATACAGTACTTTTTTTAAAAAAAAAACTCATTTAAGCACATTACTCAATTCTCTTGAATTAAATTTTAGTTTTAAGTTTTTTTTTTCTCAAAGCAAAATATAATAATGAGAAAATGAACAATTAATGAGCTATCACTATTATTYTACAGTATAATTTTACTCGGTTTTCTTGAATAATTTTGCATTTCAATTTTTTTTCTCATATCAAAATATAATTCCGTGATATATGAAAAATTAATAAAGTTTTAATTTATGATTAAGTAATACAAAAATAAAAACTCTAAAAATCGCGCATTTATTGTGCGGGATCTAAACTATTACAATATTACTTATTCTAATACTGATATTATTCTGATTACGGTATATTGCGATATATACCGTAATATTCTCCTAACATCCCCCGTCAAACCCATGGTAATTTTTCGAAATTTCCATGGGTTTGCAAGGTAAGGAAAATCCAGTTTTTCCACACAAAAACTTCTGGGTTTGCAAAATAAAGAAAAGAAAAATCCATTCGCCACGGGGCCACTCGATCTTCTCGAACATGTTATAAAAAAAATTCTTCGTATGGAAATGAAGTCGTTGGTCGTCAAATCTTCGGTTTTCGATCTTCGTCGGACGGGAACGTCGTAACTTTTCGGACCCGTCAAAATTCAAACAAAACGAGAACGTCGAACTTTTCGAACTCGTCGAGATTTTGTAATCAGGAACGTCGCAATTTTTCGAACCTGATAGATTCGGTCGAGCGGGAAAAACATCCGTCTGAAATACTCAGTTTTTCGGACTTGTTGAATATGAGTTAATTTGCGGAAACACTAATCGAACCCGACAAATATCAGTAAAACGGAAAATTATCCGTCAATTTCAAGATCTGGAGAACGTTAATTTTTTCGGACTCCAAATAAATCAAGTATCACCTTACACAACGTTGAATAATTTTAAGATTTGAAGAAACATAAAAATATGATTTTCTTTTTGTTCCTAAATGAGAGAATTTGAGAATTAGAAGGCTAGATCATGAAAAGTGCAAATCATAAATCATAGGCAATTGCTCGCCATGTAGAAATTGGTGGAATTGGAAATAGCTCCCTTTTTTTATTTCTCACGGCAAAACTTTTATTTATTTTTTATTTTTATTTATTTTTTTATTCTAACACAAGTACTTGGTGGAGGCTATTGATGACTCGGAGCTGCTCAACTCCAAAGACAAGTATGATAATACCGTTTTGCATCTTGTAGTCGTAGCCAAACAACTTGAGGTAAAAACGATAGACAATTTTAATTCTTACAATCTATAATCGGAGACTACCGATTTATTTTTTGCCAAAATGGGTCGTTTTAACAAATTAATTAACAAAATGGGTTAATTTTTAAAGTATTATCCCAAAATGGGTCCACGTAAAATCGGATAGTCAAAACGCCAAGCCGCTTGGCGACTTGACTCGTAGCCCAAAACACTGTCTTCTCCCCTATTCATTCATTCCTCTTTTTTTTTTTTAAAAAAAAAAAAAAAAAAAAAAAAAAAAAAAAAAAAAAAAAACAAAGTCGCCATCCCCCTTGCCGTTTTTCTTTGAGAGAAGTTTCCAATTAATCTGACATCTACAAAATCGCCAAGCCCCATGACGATCTTCTTTGAAATAGGAAAACTGGTTTGGTAAGGCATAAAGGGGTTAAGTCGCCGAGGGAGTTGGCGACTTGAATACGAGCCTAGTTTCGGTGATGACGTGGACTCATTTTGGGATAATACTTTCAAAGTTAACCCATTTTGTTAATTAGTTTGTTAAAACGACCCATTTTAGCAAAAACTTGGATTTTCAAACTACCAAGAGGTAGCATTGTCTAATTTTTAATCTATTTAACACTGTAACTATATGCCTTACGCAGTTTGTGAAATTTCTGGTGAAAAACAAGAAGCTACAACAAAGCGCTATCAACAATAACTGTTTATCAGCCATTGAGTGGTGATAGCGGAATTGTCGCCCACCCCGCATCAAACAATATTTATAAAACTCAATACCAAACTAATGAATGTAATAGGGTAAGGAGGTCGAACCACAGAGAGGTCAAAGATTGAATACAAGTCGGTCTT
>VHZZ01043403.1:0-14175 GCA_009801015.1 Silene noctiflora
GTATCTTCCATCTCCCGTTTTTCCCTGTCCTTAACATACATATAAAAAGTCTCGATCAACAGGAACCCACTTTATTTCTAAAGGGAGTTTTGCCTCCTTCTTCTCGATGGAAATATAAGGGGGTCTCGGATGATTGAGGATAGAAAGATATCCCTTACTTTGGAAAGTCAGTTAGCAACCTGATCTATTTCAGGCGCTTCAGCCGCCACGTCCGCTGACTGAACCAGATGAGAATCTTGTAATTCCGGTAGTCTAAGATGAAGAAAAAGAAAGAGTTTATGAGAAAATCTCATTCGCCGTTTGCATATGTACGAGTACTTACTACTAAGCATCCATAGATATATGGCGCTATGACATTCGATCCTTCTCTTACAGCATAAAGAACTTACGTAGGGGATTACAGGTTTCCGCACATTACGTAATATATATCATTTGCAGTAGTTCTTTCTTCGGACTTCTACCCCTGAACTGGAGCTAGCTAAAAAGTACATTGCAACTGGAGACGAAATGTAACCCCTAAACTAGACTTTAAGGTCGAAATGGCCTTCTTTCTCACTATTCTCGAGTGTCCTGATTGCACCCATATTTTTTTCCTAGTTAGAGTGGGCTTATTCTATAAAGCGTCTTTCTTGCATTGAGTCACCCCTTATGTTATGAAGTAGTAGCTCACTTCATACTTCTAGTGTTTTAATGTAAAGCAGTTTCCTTTATCTATAGTATAGGCATTCGAGAAGCATCTGATGATGGGGCGCATACTGACCATGCCCATGGCTGTCTTTATAAGAGCTTTCTTAGATGAGATGCCCTTTCTCCGGACACACTTCTATTTGTTTGCTTATGAATCCACGACAGCATACCTACAACTATAAGATAAAGGAAAAGTGCAAACCTCCTTTGAACACGGTTTGAACATTAAAAGAGAGGCTATGCTTCAGTCCTAAGAGTTAAGTCCAATCTCTGGGTTCGTTGTATAACACGCCAATCGCTTGCAGCGAGACGAGATGCCTAATCTGCTTCATACCTTGTGCAGATGCTTTTCTTAGGTTTTCATCAATCTTTATCAAACTCGGTAATTTTGCACATTCTTTGGCCAAAGAGGGGACTAAGAGGCCATAAATTCTTATATAGTACAATCCCTATATTAGTAATAATTGGACAAACTTGCTGTTGGAAGTTCTAATAGAAGAGACCAATCACGACATGTAGGTGCTCTTATCTTATGACCCCTCGGATCGTCTCTTCGAATAGGCTTATGAGTGAATTTCTCAATCTGAGACAGAACAAGTTGCTTGCTACAATGGCTATGTCCAGGTGCTTTTATTTATTTTTTGGTTGGCTGGACTAACTAGTAAACAAATCCATATATAATATGGGAGTAATATAAGAGTATAATGAATAAGGCATCATTGGGAAAGTTGCTCTTTCCCGCGAATGCTTCAACATGGAAAGAAGGAAAGCCCCTCCTGCTGAGGGTGTGAATGAAGGCAAAAGCCCTCCATCCTTTGTTTTTACGAAATAATAATAAGAAAGAATTCAAAGCTATGCTTTTCAAGCGCCATGCTCTTAAAATGGCTGAGCGCCTGATTCTCATATCAATCGTACTCTCTTTTGTAGCTCAGTTGACTCCTCTAGGGTAAACAAACTCACTTAGTATCTTTAGCTCATCCTGTTCTGTTATTAACAAAATGGAAAAGAAAGTAAGGCGTAACTCGCGTTAAAGATGTCCACCTGCTGCCAAGGTATCAACGTGTAGGCTGGAGGCTAGGAAAGCGGGTTTTACGACGAAATCCCTTCTTTTGGCCGGGCTTAATCACATGCTCCATCCTCCAATGCTTATTCTATCATAAAGCAAAGCATTGAAGGCAAAAGAGGAATGCCAGTTCGCCTCGTGAAAACGAAATCGAAGAAGCAGCAGATGGTGGGGGAGAAAGAAACATCAGGTCTATGGCCATTTAGTGAGCTTATAATTCTTACCCATGCATTGATATATCGTTAGCCAAATGAAAGACGCTTACTGACCCCCCCTCTTCAAGCTATAAAACCTTAAGTTAAGGGTTTGACTGTTAAGTTACGAAAAGGAAAGGAGTTGGCTTCGGGCGTATAGAGCAGGCTCTTACTGGTACGTTGGACCAGGTAGAGACAAGGCATACCCATAGAATCCTAGAAAATCATAAGGGAGGGAATTGAAGATACGGGTCCTGCCAATAAGTGAAGTTTACTCTACATACACAATTGGGAATCAATGCACCCAATTCCCCCCCTCTAGGTATTATTACTCGTTAACTATAAGTTGGAGACCCAGCAAAAAGCTGCCGTGCCATCTCAAAACGACGCGCAAATGGCCTTTAGCTAAGAAGTTTATTCCAATTACTTCATCATCAACTTTGTTGGCAACCCCTTTTTCTAGTCCGAATGCCCCACCCTCTATGAAGCGAGATCGCTCTTTTTCTTGCCTCTAATTAAAGGGCTCGGATCAATCTTATGAATTCTGTTATCAACTCGGCAATCCCCAAAAATTGTAGGAAAGGATCTCGGCGTTCTGGGATAATTCATGGTCTTTGGGAACTCATGCGCTAGTGAGAGAATGGCCTTCTTATAGCAAGAAAAGAATCCAAGCCAGCTACTGATGCTGCTTAGATTTTAGATGAATTTTGCCCCTATCCTATTAATTTGCTTGTGCTTAAATGAGATCTTACTTAAGCCTAATCCTAATTAAATATATCAACTGTAAGCCGAGCCAAGGAAGTAAGGGCCACGTCTGCCCCTTATTTGACTCAGGTGTCGGCTTTAGTATGATAAAAAGGTCGCTCTCATGTTAGGATTTCAATTCAATGGTATCGGGCTAACCCTAATTCCTAGGTTTCAAAAGACGTCATGGCTTGCTACTTGGATCTATCCATATAATAGAGTATTTATGATATTAAAAACGCGTATTTTGAATTGATTTACACGAAAGAAAGTCCAGGTTTCTGAATAAGAAAAGTTATTTCCATATGCATAGGTCCCGAGAACCAAGGGTGAGCTATGGTAAAGAAAAGAGGAGCTATCCTTCTAGCTAACCAAAAAAGTAATTAGAATAAGCGCCCTGCCTCACCTATGATTGAAATTGCTTAGGTATTATATATGAGACCCACCTATTGATGAGGCGAAATGAGAATGTCTTTCATTGGATTGACAATAAAAATATAATAAGAGTTTAGAAGAATTCCTAGGGCAATCCCCACCGATCGAGAGCCCTAATCCTGGCCTTAGATCCGAGCCTCCTTAGAATAGGCAATTTGCTTGATTAACATACTAGATAAAAGCGCCTACAAGCCACATACATTAAAACTAAAAATTGCATTCTACGAGATTGCTTTCCCCGAGAAGAGCTCTTTGCTTGAGAACCTACTTTCCATACTATAGTATACTATAGGATAAGGGCAGCTCCGGCTTTTAAAAGTAAAAGAAAGAAAGCATTCAACGCCGTAAGCGCTTAGTAGCCGCTGCGGTATCAGAACATATGGGAATAGCTTTTTTTTTCTTTCTTGAAGAACCCAGCATGGGAAAGCAAAAGCAGACTGAGCGAGTTAAGAACTTCGCCTTGCTTCTCTTTGGTAGTTCTCGACCTCCCGAATAATTAATGCACGTTTCTTTGACAAGAGATTAGCAATATTGGAACCAAAAGAAAGAGTAAGCACGAGTAGGATCAATCAACCAACTATCTATCAACTTTGTCTAATCTTTTTTTTAGTACCAAGAAGGAGAAGCTCTAAAGTCAAGTAAAAAGTAAACGATTTTCTTTTTCTCTTAGCAAGCGAAGCGGCCTAAGGAAGCGCCCAAGAAGAGAGGTAGAATCAAGTAGCAAGAAGATCGGTAATCCGCAAGCAGGTAAGTAATATGGAATACAAAGTAAAGTCTAAGAAGACATAAGAATAAAAAGGATCAGAAATAGATAGTAAGGCTGGGTGCGCCTGTATAAATCATGAGAGGAAGCATTCCCCTTTAGCATTTCCGCGCGGTATAAAGTGGAATTAATTCTCGATAAGATTCTGTAAACGCCGCAATCTTGCATAGCTACTTGTGTGCCAATGTATTTACCTTCAAGAGCTGTACTAGAAGCCTTCTATGTATTAACAGGAGCTATCGCCTGCCTTTAATGGTTTATAGCCAGCCTGGCCTACAGCAGCTATTTTCCCTAGCTCTGCCCAGTAGTTATAAAGAAGATCTAGCCCTGATATAAAAAACTCGTTGTAGGGTGCTTTCTTAGTCAGCTCTTCCTTTTTTCCCGAGACTTCGGCTTGTGAGCTGGGTAGGCAGTTAGCAAATTTCAAACAAAAGCTTTCTTCTTTTAGACCCTAAGGGTCGGATGAGATTATTTACTAGAGTCTTAATAATCAAAGTTCACCTAAGTAAGGTTGTGTACAAGGACCCTTTGTTCATGGGGAAGCGCATCTTTCATGGCAGTTGGAGAAGCTTCTTGTAAAAAAGATTGTAACATAAAGTTCCGTACATGTCCTCCATATTTTCTCTTAGTAACTACACCCCTTGCTGCGAGCTGCGCCCCTATTGCGGAGTCTTTGTAAAAATGAACCCTTAATCCTTCAATAAGGAGCTACTTTTTTTTGACTCTATTATCTCCCCCATAGGGATGAGAGTTATATAAAATACTCTTTATTGAGATGGTAGGGTAGGATTTTCTTTTTATGTAGTAAGGCCAAATGCTGCTCTTTCTAAGGTATCTATTGCCTTCTCTAATGCACCCGCTTATCGGGTATACACATTTGATGTAGGCGTTTCCACCTTGATAGCTAACTTCCTTTATTGTTATAATGTAGTGCGTAATGGAACTGCTTTCTCTGTTTTTTTGCATTCTTATATGTTTTATATGCACGTGTATGCTTTAAAGCCTAAACTAAGACTCTCTTTTTTAATGCTGCTCTGATCCTTCTTGTAGTCTAGTCTTTCAGACCTATCCGTAGCAGTCGAGTAGATGGCATTACTTCCACTTATTGCTCGATCGAGTAAACTACCCCCGTATTCTCCCGAACATATGCCTTCTCTCTCCGATCTTTTATCAACTTATCCTCCCGATGCTATCTATCTAAAGTGGTTTAACCATCTTACATATAGTAATGTATTCCCGGTCCAAACTTATTAATGACTTTTCACAACCCGAAGTACCCGGAAAGAGAGTAATGTTCTTATCATAGTGAAATATCCTCGGCAATAGATCGAGAAGCCTATAATAGTAATAATTACATTGGAGACAGAACAGAAGGGGACACGACACAAGCAAGGTACAGGTTGGTCTACTTACTACATTCTACATTCTACTTTTATACTAAGAATTAAGAATAGGTCTATAAAGACAGACCTCCGCGTCGGACCCACATCTAATGATGTATTGCATCTGATACTTTTATATTATAAGAGTGGGTAGTAGGTAGAATGGGAGTATGCTAACACTACTACTTGCCTTTCTTTGCAAGATGGGTCATCGGATGCGTTAATTACAATTACTAAGCATAGAGTGCGGCTTTCCTCTTATACATAAAGCAAGGAAAGACTCTTTGATAGCTTAACTATCGATCAGTGGCGCTTAGAATGAGTGGACATGCTCTTAATTAAAATGGAAAAAAGCTCCGCCAAATAAAGATCTTATCTTATAGGTAAATGCTATATATTGTGATAATAAGAAATAATAAGGTATAGTAAGGGCTACAGAAGTGCAGTAGACCCGTATCATGTGATATATATGCTCACTGAACCCAAGGCTTTTTTTTTAGAAGCCGTTGACACAGCAGTTCCTATTTCTTTCTATAGGCAGCTTCCCGACAAAAAGTTCTTGTGAATGAAAAAGGCAAGCTAGTCCGAACCCAGTGAAATGAGGAATTAATATAAGAAAGCATCAGCACAGTAGTAGTAAGCGCAATTAAGTAGTAGGCCTTTTTTTTTTATTCTTATATAGTATATAGGGAAAAGGCTGTTCTTATGCCACACCACAATTCAATCAACAGGGGAATCCTTTTTTTGCTTCTACTCAGCTTACCTTGCACCACGTACAAGAATCTCATCTTCTTGGTGTTCTTACTTAGCTCGAGCCAGAATCTAATTGGATTGTGCGCCTTCATAGTCTTAGTATAATAGTTTAGTATAGTTATAGTGAGACATATATAGTCCATATAGTCAGGGGAGCTTCCATTTCCCATCACCAACCAAAGTGAGACTATTAGATCGTTGAGCATACACGTCGCTGCTTCAATCAAAGAGGATATCCGCCTCTCAACCAAGTCTTTTTCCTTATAGCTGGCTTTTTCCTTTCTCTAGGCCAGTGTGCTTCATATTACTTAGTATAGATTGGCGCGATCCGTTCTTAGAGTCTTCTTATATATCGAGATGAGTGGATACTCGCCAAGATACTCTATTAGATAAACTATATTGGTTGGAAAGGGAGATTTGTTTTTAGGCAAAACTGCAGTCGGCTTTGCCCCTCTTCTGGTCCATCGCCCCATACTCTTTTTTTTTTTCTTATTTTATGCTATGCCAATTCTTTTGTAGGAGACTAGTATTGAGTTTTGTATTTAAAATTTGGTAAGTCAGCTCCTCTGTCTATCCGGAACCCGTGGAGAAAGGTTCACTTATTTCCTTTCAGATCATTGTTGCTATGCCCGAGAATGCACGGTGATATAGCGCCGATTAAGGCATCCCGACTCGAAATACATCAAAGATATAGGGCAGCGGAGGTAGGTTCAAAAGGAGGTTAGGGGAATGAGCTTGTTCAAATTCAAAGGAAATGTCAAAGCAAAAGCCAAAGAGTCACTCTACAAAGAAGGACAAGGAAGGAGTGAGTTCTACCTTCTTCTAATAACTTCTTAAGTATGCCTGACAACTAAAGCAAGGAGATCGCTCTGCACACTTTCTATATCTTCGATTATATTTATGGTCTACGAGAGACTTCTTTTATTTATCCTATGGGGTACAATCAGACTTTCTTGGATGAGACATCATTAGAGGATCGAGTTGGTATTCAATTTGCATAAGACAGTTATACAAACTTTTCTTTTGACCTTTCGATACCCTTTTTCAGGCCCCAGGTCTTTGTCTACTTTCCACGTGAAACATGCTCAATCAACCGCGGGTAGTGCTTTCACCCCCTTAAACCCCAGAATTCTTTCACAGGAATCTCCGCCTAAAGAATAAAGAAAAAAAATAACAGAATGAATTTAAGTATACTTCCTCTTCTCTTTGGTTCGATGCGATGGTGGGCTGTCTTATCTTATTGGTTGGATGAATCTTTGGCTAAATTAGGTACTGCTTGGGCGGGTTCATTCCGACCGAGATTGGCTTCTTGACTAATGGCATGGCGGCTAAGTGAGTTTCTTTCTCTCCTTCTAATGCGAGCTCTTTCAGAGCCTCTCTTTGCTTTTTATGCTTATTATAGAAAAGCAAATTCACAAGCCTTATTCCTTACTGCACTGTGTATTTTAAACTAAAACTGAGCTTCCACTTCCACTTCAGAAGGCGGCAAATCTTCATTACTAAAACTGCACACATATATGAATCCCCCCGCATAGGAGTAAATACAAGTTGGTGATTCACTAGATTCAGGAGGGAGAGGGCTTTCGAGTACTGAAAAAAGAGAGCTTCTCCGCCGCCCTAGCATTGGCCGACGAAACCCGCGAAAAAAAAATTCTAATTAACATAACTTAATAACGTTTTAAAACAAGTATTCAATTAAAGGAAATGCATGACTACTTATCTTCCAGCTTTCTATTCCCCCCTTTTTTCTGCATTCAACGAAGGAGCTTCTTAAGTGAAAAGGCGCCCCTCTAATCCCTATATATTCTTTTGTCGAACACTGTATTTGCTTAACTTTGCCCCTTTTGTTCGTACATGCTGCCCTTGAAACCTGGGCTACGCTTCTGGGTCTCATTTTTTCTCATCAATCCCATTGTTAAACCATTAAAAAAAAGAAAGGGCCTCTGAGAGCAGTTGTGCTTTTGATGGGTAATTCGAGATTTACTAATGGGTTCTAATGCCATTCCGTCTGCTCCGTATGCGTTTCCATTTTTAGGGTCATAAGGTATAGATTTCCTTTTTGATTGACTAAATAGCGCGGGCGAGAGCTACGTTCTGGAAGACCTCGACCAACGCTGCTATCAGAAACATTAGACTATGATGTTCCGAGTGGAACTCATTGGTCCTATAAGATAGATAGCCGCAGGAAGGGTAAAGTATGTAGCATTAAGACCTTCCCTATGTGTAGTTGTTTAACGCCCCTTTACCTCTTTTTACAGGTTACATAATTGGTTGAAGCTTTGCTTATCCCACCCAGCCAATGAACCACTTGCTGGCAGATTTAGCATAAAGCATGAATGCCAATTCTAGCCCACGGGATCAATCATAGCAGTGCTTCCTGCTTTCTCAAAAAAAGAGAGGTACGAAACAGCATTTACATACACTAGCTTGCACAAGCTAGCAAGTTAATGAGGATTTTCAGATCCCCTCCGAGCGGGTCCTGGACGACTTCATCTTTACAATATAAAGCTCCCCCTTGTAGCGAAAGATTCCTTCTCTAATGGAGACATTGATGCCTACTAATCAAGTGACGTACGCCTGCAACACGTCCTTCTAATGTTGCCAAAGGAACTTTTCCTGTTGATCTCGTTGAGCCTAATCCGATATTGAGGAATGGAGCAAATGCTTCATAAACAGCCATAACAATTAAATTAGATGCTTGCCTTTGGGCGTGAAACCCTTGTTGCAATGGATCAGACTCCTTCTCATTCGCGATTGAGCCTCACAAAATTAAAGAAATAATATAAAAACCTCGCTTTTTAGAGCTTTCCGGGGGTTAAACTCTTCTCCTGTTTTATTCGTCTTTAAATGCGAGTAGCTTCGCTAATCCGTTTTATACATTCGCCCCGCTTCCCTTACGTGTTATAACACGAGTAGGTAAATCAAATCCCATTACTATCCTTTATAGCTTATATTGCTTGCGAAATCTATCTGGATCTTTATAACGCATCGGGCTAATCCTGCTACTTAATTTCCGATGACTATACTCGTTTCGTCTCAACCAAGCTAGCTACTCACAAGACAACAAAACTAAGGGGATAGGTTTACTTCGATCCAGAGCAGCCCCTTGACCCATTCTGTAAATAGGAGACATCTTTCATATTAGATCTTACTGAAAGTACAACCAGGCTTTCGTCTCTCTTTTCTTTTGACTCATATATATAATATTATAGGCTTTTTAAGTCCAGTAATGATCTTAGCTCAGGAGACTGGCCCGTATGCTTAATGCCTATCTTTGCTTGATACGTTACATATCAATTATATAAATATAAGTCTAATAGAAAGAATAAGAGTTCTGACTTAGAAGGTATTCCGAAAAAAGCTTTTATTAGTAAAATAATAAGAAAGCAACTCTTTTTTTCAACGGCTTCTTTCTCCACGATCCGCAGAAGCGTCAGCTTCTATTTCATAATGAACCTTACGCCCTTTCGTCTTTTCTGGTACATCCTCCTTTCCTCGGCGAATGCTTAGTCTTCTTCATTTGGAAGAAGAAACTTCTTTTCCATCGTCTTCATAGGATAGGCTGCAATGTCTTCACCGGCTTCGTCCTTTACATCCTCAACTTAGTCTTAGGTTTGGGAGCACACCAGCCTCCGGCTGGAACATCCGCCTCGGACGATCCTTCTTTTGCCCACTCCTGCTCCTGCGGATCCAGTTCCTTCTAAACCTGCTCCTTTCTCTTCGCTTGCTTGTTTTGTTATTAGGTTAATGACTCGGCAACATGCTCACTGGGTCCTCTCCCCAGCTGCGCTGGGTTATGGCTGACTAATCACGAACATACCTTTCGCTCACTTATTATTTCAAATAATTACAGCCGACTCGTTCCAAGTATTCCACTCTATTGTTCGTTGCGCAACCCTCGTGCGTTCGTCCATTTCGTACCGATAAGCCTTTAAAAAGAAAAAATAGTTTATAGCTCGAAGAAAAGCCCAAGCCCGGTTGTGACTAAGTAGGTTAGGGTGAATTCATACGTTGCGAGGTAGAGAATATAGTAAGAACTCATTTTGATATCATTATGAAAAAAGTGTGTGTGATCTCGGTCCCATCTGAGTAGAATAAAAGAGACTTTGCCCTATCACTAGCAATAAAGTCCTACAACACAAGGATCTCATACAATACGTAGTAAAATATTAACCCCGCAAATCCTCCAATAATGCTATGATACTAAAAACTTTTTGGAGAACCCTTGGCAATTACAGACATTCCTTATTTAATTTTTAAAGGCAATGTAATAAAATTTGCATTAAAAACAGGACGAACTAATTGAACTTCGGTTAGGGATAGTAAGGTCAAAATATCTCCAAACAAAGATTTAGGGGGCATAAGATTGGCTGGGTGAACGAGACCGGCTTAACCTTTCCCTCTGGATAATTGCGCTAGGATCGAAACCGTATTAATTTGCAACTTCTCTTGGGTCGACACCTTGTATATTACATTGGTTGGCGATACCATACCTTATAATAATATAAAGAAAGCTCCCTCATCCGCACCTTTTGTCTTTTGTTATCATCATCAAAATAAAAAGAGGGATCCCTGGGTCACGCTGTGAAAACCTAGTTATTGCTGCTTCCAAGTAGAACTTTCCTCGTTAACGTTAATAATAATATAAAGAGAATGTTTAAAGCGCATAGCTAGCCTTAACTGCTGAAACGGAACCAACCCTATGTATGTGTACAGCTCTGTCGTTCCTAAGAGAAGATTTAAAAGATGCTGCATGTGTCCTATAGCAAGGGAATACGTGTCATTCATAAACGGGTATACGAATGAAATTCCCACGATTAGCACTTAGCATTGTTGTCGGTTGGAGCATCTGGACTCCTTACTCTCACTCAAAGAAGACGGGCTCGTAACAACTGCACGCGCTTCCTAAGAAGGGAGCGTACCCTCAACTTTAGCCTTAAGCGATGAGCGCGGACGAGGCAAATTCTAGAAGTGCTGTAACTAGTGGTTGGAATGGGACACACTCTCCTCATGCCGCGATAAGGTTCTTTAGAGCTCGCATATTAAGTAACTAGACAAGTAGGGGGAGGAAGAAGACTAAGAAGGATAGAAGTGAACGCGCAAAACTCGTTCTAGCTTCCATTTCGTCGCGATCCGCCTTTGAAGAAGCTTTGAAGATATTTCATCTCTCAGGATACGCATCGTTGAGGGTCTGCTCGTCCATCGAGGGAAAAAAGCAGCTGTGAATGATTCCTAGATCTAGCATTAGAGTTTAGACCTTTATTTTGTCAAAGATGAGCTAGAGTGTAATATTCGTCTTACAGAGTAAGGTAGGGTCTTTTACGTATTGGGGCTTATCTATCGATATATCATGCCTATATATTAATCCGTTAAAGCAACTTATTAAGACGAGTTTAAAACCCTTCGTGGGTGCGGATACAGAAACAATCTTAATCAATGAGATTCATACACCATATGCCATTGGCTTGATGCAGGCTGAAAGAGGTGATGGTGAAGAATGTGGAGGCTTTGGCTTTCTTCACAAAAAAATTATAAAACAAAGAGAGACCTAACTCTACGTTTCAAGAACAGGAGTGATCAAGTCTTATTCTTATTTGATTTTATGTGTAAGACTTACTATAGTGATCATGCGGAAGCATACTTTCCTCATGGTACTGGGCTTCACTACTACGATGTAAACTCATTATACCCATTTATAAAGAGATATTTCAAAATGCCATAGGGTAAACCCACCTGTTTGGCATGAACATTTAAGTGATACAGATTTAGATGTTATTTTTGATTTCATTTAAACTTTTATAGAATGCCCGGGAAAGTAGAGGGCTTATATTTTTAACAGAGAGCTTTATAGGTGTTTATTTCTAGTGAGGAGCTTACGTTTGATAGATTAATATTTTGGCTATATTAGAATTCCACTTAGTGGATACCTATTCCAAAAGAGGGGCTGTCCCATCAAGTATATAAAATATATTATAAAATAAAAGTCAATGTAATTCCATTGCTTCTTATCTTCTTGGCTCATTATAGTCTTTTTGCAATCTGTTTATCACTAGTAGGTAAAAAGTCTAAGGTTCCACTCTTGTGGAAGGGTGGGCTGAGTTGGTGCCTCTCTTAAAGCTACTTCGAGGTCGAACGGTTGCATGTGATTTCGAGAAAACTTTGATGTGTTCGAAGAAAAAGAAAAGTAAAGGCACTTAACTCGGTAACCATTATAATTAGAATAGGCTCTTTGAATGAAACGAAAGCTAGTGTATTAATCCTCTTATTCTACGATAGGACTACAGCTTTTTTTTCCAGACCAGAATGTTAAGCTCACCTGTAGTCGAAGAAGCTGCCTCTGCCTGAAGTGAAGCGCATCGATTTCATTACTTTTCGCCTTCATTTTAAACGGGCTTCTTGTTTTATTGCGCTTATAAGCCAAAGTGCGCTCTTACTTCAGAGCCTGCGAAAAGATCTGGAGCAAAGATTTCGTCGCAAAGCTGCTTTTCTTAAATTAATTAGAGGTCAACTCTTACAATAGAGCATTGCTCAGCCTATTTACTATAACTATATTTTGCAAAAAAAAAGCTACTTACGTTCAGCGTCATTCTACTTTCGGGATTCGCATGCTACCAGATGACTGTCGTAAACGGGTACTACTCTTCATACGCGAGTCAGTGTGGAGTTCAAACAAAAGGCTTGGTTTACTATAGTACTATAGATAGACAGATATAAGAGCATCGGGTTTGGTTTCGGATAAGGCTAACACCGGCTCACCTATAACTAGAGAATGTCGCAAAAGACGCGAATTAAAAAGATAAAGGCTACTTAACTTCTATAGAAAGAAATGCAGAAATTACTGTTGCTAATGAATCAAGGCTATATCCTTTCTCCCTAAGAGTCTAATGAGAAGGCTCCGCCCTTGCATGAAAGGAGACTCAACTGCACCTGTTTTCCGGTCTTTGGACCAAGATTAAATATTTCATATTCTTAAAAATAAAAAAGAATAGGCATGCATATTAAGAAAAGCAGAGAACGAAGCCCCCTTCAATTGCACACGCATCATTTCATTACAAAGGTACCAAATTAAATATGAATCTTTAAAGGAAACGCCTATTGAGTAAGTTCGTGGTTTTAGTGCATAGAGTCGTCTTGTATTGGAAAATATCCTTGCTGGTTTTAAGAAGTATTGGACGTAGAGGGCATACCATACTTTAATAGAACAAGGGCCATTCCGTGTAGATCAATAAATAAAGTGAACTGCGATTTAAGCCTTCTATCCTATATATAAGCGCCAATTCTACGACCGATTCGATTCCCGAGGAGCCTTTTTTAGAGTAGGCAGCCGATGGAGTAAGCAGCAGGAGTAGAAAGAAAAGAAGCCTCTATCTCAATAGAACAACAAGAATTACGTTACGTCATTCCTCTACAACTGGTACAAGCTTTTAACGTACAAACTCTTTATGAAATCGATGCTCCGTGCAAAGGTAGAATTGCAATTGATGAATTAAATGGATAATAAAAGTATCTTTGATCCCGGTGCCGTTTCAGAAGAAGTGAACCCTAAATATTTTACACCATCCTTTTTACTAAGAAAGGCGGGGAAAGCACGAAAGGATCATCCTTGTATGTAGAATATGGATGTGACCTACAATTAGCCAATTACGGGAGCTTCTGTAGAAGTAGCTAGCTGTCCATTATACAAACGGAATTCAGATTATAAAGTAAGATAATGGTAGGACCTGGTTTACCACCAAAAGCATCCGCTTCAACGTCAACGTCTTCTTCAGTCATATGAGACATACCTCTCTGTTGCCCACGTCTCGTCTTCTCTCCTTTAAAATTTTATTCTTTATATTATATGGCTGATATCACTACCGCTATTATATTCTTGTATTTGAATTGAATTTGATTAAGCTTCGCTCTCACCTATAACTAATAGATTTCCACGCCTTTCTTTTTTTCGCGACTTCGTTCAAGCGCCTCTTTGATCGGATGATTTGCGTGGTAATTCTTCTAGTAAATCTCCATTAAGGTAATGGAATGGTAATGTTGATAGTTCTTTATCAACTATCAACCCCGTCTTCTACTATTTGTTGCACTTGATCAGATCTTTCCATAACTTCTATGAGTCAGTCGGATCAAGTTGGCCGTGGTTTTCTGGATTTTTTTTTT
>VHZZ01043421.1:0-14162 GCA_009801015.1 Silene noctiflora
GGCTCGAACCTACAATATCACCGTTATGAGCGGTACGTTTCAACCAATTAAACTATAAGCCCGTTGAACTCGCATTTTCATTTCGGATCTTCACATACAATTCTCTCACTTCGAGAAGAGCGGAACAGAAGGAGAGGATCAAACTATTTACGCTTACTCCTTACTATAATAGTAGTTATTTTTGTCCTTTCCTTTATTATAGTATAGCAGTATGATAAATAAAGCGTTAGGTTAGCTTAGTGATGGAAGTACACCACACGTGGTGCTGTAATTTCAATTTAATAAAGAAAAAAAAAAATTTTGAATAGATGTGTTCTAGCCGATATGATCAGAAAAGCGAGTCCTTTCTTAACTCGAACAGGCGATTTTCCCCTTTTGACATTTTTTTAGTTGGGTTTTAAAGATACATTATAGAATACTATTTTGAATTGTCCGATGAAGTGGATCGGGATGAATTCTGAATCTGAAGATGGGAGTTTCATTCTTATTATAATAAAGTTGCATACGCATAATAACAGGTAAAGGACAACAGAAGATGTCGGAATGATTCTACCGAAACAAAGTCTTCCTATGCGCTAACACTAGAGCAGCTATTTCATTATATACTCTCTCACTAACACCCTTTACTAACAAAGAAGGGCGCGCTTTTTTTTTGTTGGACAGGACATCTCTTAAGCCAATCGCGGAATCATTCTTAATTGGCGCCAACATACTAAGATCTTACTTACGTTATTTATTCACCTGCCTTCCTGTCAATTTTCGTGTAGGCTTTCTTCTCCGTCGCCCAATAATGGATCATTCTCAGGCTGTAAAAAAATCAGAAACGGATAAAACACTTTGCTTGATGCCGGAGTTGGCCCCCTGAAACTGACTATTTCGTTCTTAAAACCCCCTTTTTCAGTACTCGAACCAATTCTGACAATTTGAAAGGAAGAAGAATATGTGAACTCTTAGGAGCTTTCTTTTTCTTTTCGGCTCGAATCGAAGTCCCCTTATTGCGTGGATTTTTGACTGGACCAAGACGAGGAAGCGTACTGGATTAAGAGTCATCAGAAGCTCCTGCTGAGGAAGGTCAGAAGGAGTAACCTGTTCTAAACAATGCGGCAGTTGAGGCGGATGATGGGATGTCCTTACCATTTAGGGAATGCATTTGACGTAAATGATTCTTCCAATTACATATTGTAAAGAATCAACTGGTGAAGTTCTCAAAAAGTGTTAGCGGGGACTTTCTTTCGAATCTAATATAGGAAAAGCTTTACAATATATAAGATCAACTCAATTATCTGCTTGTCATCGGAGACTTCTCACCAACTGCTTTACCACCAGTAACGTCTTAGCTGGCTTTTTTTCCTACCCTTTCCATAAAAGAAGAAAGCTACTCGTCTAATGGAGTCTTTTATTCCTTAGTAACGGACTTATTACTACTTGAGTTCATATGTGACAGCCTAACTTTAAAGGCGTATCTCATATCTAGGGAATATTTGAGTGCATTCTTTAGTCTAGTAAGGAGCATTCTCCTTCCCTTGTGTATACCGCATTATCTTATTCAATCTAAGAAGGAAACCTCCTATCAACAAGAAGCAAAGGGACCAAACAACTCTCACCCCGCATGGCGGAACTCTAGTTAAGTAAAAGAGTATGACTTATAAGAGAATCACAAGACATAGAAACTCTAAGCGCAGCAGGGTGCTTACATATCCGAATCTTATATCTCAATAGCTATCATATCCGGATATGTAAGCAACTAGCAAGATAACAACTAGTAGACTATAAGCAGGTAAGCCAGCTGTGTTAACTTATAATAGCTCTAAATATCCTAGGTAACTACTATAAATATAGAAACTAATCCCAATTTAAAGGGGTATGGTATAATCATAATAGTAACTCAAGTGCTCTTTCAAAAACTAAGTAAACGCCAAGGCAGCTTGCCCGGGACGGGATGCTCTAAAATAGAGAATAGAATACAAACAGCTATAAGAGTCCCTTACGGACAATCGAAGAGAGAAACACCTCTTGAAAGAGAAATGTGAGGATGGAGCAGAAATGCGCTTAACGAAGAATTCTAAACTAAGCACGTACCATTGTATGTATGGTAAAGTAAGCAGCACTATAAGTTTACGTCTTACATGACAGACTTATCATGCTTTCTTACTATATAAGTGGCTTTCTAATGCACTTCTCCTAAGTTAAAGGATACTATCAACGATCCAAGGACTCTTAATATTACATAAAGTCTTTCCTTTTACCGAAAAGGTCCCAAGGCGCGGAGCATAGGCTAGGATTTGAGGGCTTTGCCCCAAACTTGCTTCCCATCATCAACAACAGCTTCATTGGTACGATTAGTTGGTTGAACTGGCGCTTGTCAACACACTCCACAACTTTCCACTGCGGTTGGCCCGTCCGTAGGTGATGAACTTGACCCAATGCCAAATACTATCCTTCTGGGCCAAGATCAAGCTAAGATTTAGACTCATTTTATAACATAATTTTTATGTAATCGAAGAAGCAAAGAGCTTGCGTTAAAAATATAGCTAGGCTTTAGTTCCTAGAAAAAGCAGGAGTAAACCCCAACAACTCCTATTATAAAAGTGCCATTAAGCCATAGTCTCCTTAAACTGGCTTTGCACCGAGGTTTCCTCCTTTACTTGAATACGAACATAGGAATGCTAGTTAGCGATAACTCCCCACCGCTTTACTGAGTGGGACATGCCCTGCTTTATGGCTGTCCGTGGTTTGAATTACTCTAGTGTCGTGTTTCGATCCTGCATCAAGTTTACTAGCTCTTCTAAAAAAGAAGAGGAAGAAACTGTGTTTAAAGATGGTTGTGGAATCCCAATCCTCGGCTAACAAGGTATCCATGCGCGGGATAGATGCTTTTATTTGGAGGCATAAGGCTTCGCGCCTCACTGAACCTGTAGGGGGGATAGATATCTTAGAGTAATTAGGACGTAGAACGGAGAAGCTGCCCGAGCATAAAGGTCGTACTGAAAGGGTTCCTTCTAGCTCTAATAGCCAACTTACTCCTTATCTAAGCTAATCAAAGGACTACGGACGTTAACAACCAACGTGCCATGTCGGAACGAGGTTAATCGAGGCTTCCTCCTCAAATGTCCTATCATAATTACGCACTTGACGGGAGATCTATACTATACTAAAGCCGGAGTTGTTTGAGTCGCTTCTTCTTAGCTCTATCTAGATTGAGTTGCTCGTCTCCTTTTATTCTAGTCGCTTAAGATCTTGCATATTTCTTTTATAACAAGCGTAGCGTAATAAACCCGCATGCTTCTCTATCTTATTATAAGAATAATTTTTATAGTAAAGCTACAGTAGATTATCGAAGAGAATCCTGCTTCCCCTTCTTTTTTTATACAAGAAAGCAACCACAAACGCCTTTGCTTTTCGATACTGGTGTGTCAAGCTCTGAAGCAACTAGAGTAGGTCAAAGCATTTTTCGTGGCAGTCGGAAAAAGAGCTTCGTCAACGGACAAGATATTCCCGTGCATGATCCTACTTCGATGGCACCGGCTTTCAAGTCTGAATTTTTGTCCACTAGTTCACGTTCGTGCCCGAGAGTGCTATGAGAAAGATTCGTCATTTATTTGGCGGCCCTTGAATCCGACTTATTTCTTATTTTAATTAAAATAAGAAAGTCTTTTCCTTTATACGTGTGTTTGCCGCTTACTTTCTGGTTAGGGGGTTACTTGCCTAGCTATGATCCATATACCCATTAGGGGTGAACTCATATATTTACTAAGTCTATTAAATCATCGGGACATGTCTCGTTCGACATATAACATATAAGTAAGTGGGCATATAGAAGAATTATATATATCAGTTGTGGATGGAAACTCCCACTCTACTAGAACACTTGTAGCACATTCCCTATTGTAAAGGCAGCCGGTTTAAGTTAAGCTGTTTGATGTGTAAATCGACGACTCTTGCATTCTTTTATAATTCTTAGTCGAGCAGCTAATGAGCTTCTTCTCACTAGGATTTGAACAACTGAATTATCCTTATTGGATCGCCCCACAAGTACCAGTTCTCATATACGTTCAAGCCTTTCAGACCTATTTATGCCAATGAATTAGATAAAGATTGTCCCCAGGTGCTCTAGAAAAGTAAACACACTATATCTCAATAGCATTAGAGTCTCAATCAAAAGGTCCTTGTTTTTATGGTATCTTATTATCTTATTTATAGAATAAAGAAATTATTCTTTAATCCCACTCTACAGAGGGGTACTTATTGACCGAAATGCGTTTTCAAGGGGCGAGTCTCATCTTCCGTCCTTCAACTAGACAGGAACTCTCATAACTTATCCCATATACATAAAGAAGAATGGAGCAAAAGTTGTTTCCTACCTTAAAAGTTATATGCAAAGGAAAGTATTCTAGTTTAACATGTACTATTTTTTTGCTCTCGACGATGCTAATCCAGCAGTTAGTTAGATTGAATAAATTAGAAAGACATGGTAAGAGAAGATCTCGTTCCTCTCCTATATGTATATGTATAATTTGAGAATTGGGGTTAACGAGAGTAATGTCCTTTTGATCGGAGGCGACTTACTTATTTCAATTTTTTTGGTTCCAGCCCATGCGGGTTTCTAAGGGCGTTGCTAGGGAAGCTCCCTTATAGTGAGTGTTTAATATTAGTGATTCTTCAGTCTGTTATAATAGACCCGGCTTTTTCTATATGATATAGGACTCATGTAACTCAGTTAAGAATACCGTTCTCTTATCTTATATAAGATAAGACTGGATTGGCTTTATTTTGGAATTCGAGTCCTTTTTTCTCTCTAAATGATTCCTTTGGTTACTCATAAATTTAGAATAAAAAAATCTTTGTGTGCTTTGATAAAAGGCCTATAAAGGCCTGTTGTCAGTGGACTACTTTGAACCCTTGTCTGTTGAAGATGATCCTGGCGTATAATGTCTATGAGTATGAGAACCACTGCTCTCGAGTAGTCCCATTTCAATAGAATAATTCTCTGCTTCTCGGTTTAGAGACTGATCCGATACTGCGCGATCTTTCTCTTTTCTATCTCAAGAAGTAGGATAAGGCTGGTTAAAAGACACTCATCATCAACTTTTCTTTCTGCATCAAAGCTTCCCCCGAGACGGACCATAACAAATTGTTATTTTTATGACGTACCTCTATTATGATAATACCAAACTTCGTCGTCTGCTTAGGCTGTGACTTCGTCTTCTACTTTACTTTATCTGATGTTTCAAAAAAAAAAAAGTAAGGCAGTGGTGAATGGGTGGGATGGTTCGGATGAACACCCTTTTTTTACACCTATAACTATTAAGTAGTAGAATTAGGGCTGGGGACCATCATCTGCCTACGAGATATTAATTAGAGCTCCCTCCTTTCCACCAGTTAGGGAATATAATGCGTAGTCTTTTCACGTAGGGGACTCTATGGAAAGTTAGAATCCCAATCTTTTTTTTTAGGGACGTCTGGAGCTCGAACTGACTTCCTGCCCTACTTAATTTACAAAGCCTTTATTAAACCCATATAATGACATAGAAACTCTCTTTTAGTATTCCACGCTTTCCCCGCCTCCATTTAAGTTTCATATTCCTCTTTTGAGGATCTATCTTATGAGCTCTTTCATAACCTGCCGGTCGAGCCTATCTTTTACACCAGCGATCAACTACAACCTAACATTCCATTCGCCAACATCTAAATCGTTCCTTCAACACCTATTAGTTGAGCAGGTAAACTACCTATCTCTACGATTGAGACATTTAATTACTTTGCGTTCCCATATCTCTTTAAACTGCGTACCCTATCTTGCTATAAGATGGCTGAAGCTTTCTTTTTTCCGTTTAACATATAATAATCCCTTCTTGGTATACCCACTCATAAGACGACTGCTTCCATCCAAGCCCACCCCTTTAACCGGTTGTCATCGTCCTTTATGCCCTATCCTCCCCTGCGTTAGCTCCTTCTTTTGACTTTTGAAAGCCGGCATTCTGTGCTTTAGGTCCTACTTTTGGCTTAAAAGCGTCTGTTCGATCGATGCATGCCCCTACATAGCCTCACTAAGCTCTTTTATCTGACTCTTCCACTTTGTCTGACGGTCGGTATACGTTCTTTAATCCGGGAAAGAAGTCCAATGCTGGATTGCCCCATCGAGCTAAATCATGTCGATATTGGTGGTCAAAGATCAAAAGAGGCGGATACCCTCGCTCCATTGGGAATAACGCGAGACATAATGATAAGACTATGCAACAAGGATAGGAATTTCGCCGCCCTATTTTGCCTCTTTCTTCTCGTGGAAAGGCTTCACCGTCAACAGTTGGCTCGTTTCATATCTTTCACGCGCTTCATTTGCTTATGTTTCAACTGCTTTTTTTAAAGACGCTTCCCTCCTTCTTGTCGTCCTCTTTCACAGGGAACCATTGCTTGGTTTCTTAAAAAGAATCCGATATAAGCATCTGTCTTTGAAAGACTTTCGGGAATAAAGGGATTCTTCCATAGGATAAGAATGAACATGCCAAAAGGACGGCTTCTGTAATTGACACTCTGTCCTGCGATATCAGAATACGCATAAGAATAACTCTTTTCCCTATGCTAACAGCAAGTGAACTTTTATCGTTTCACTATAATACTCTGGAATCCACCTCTATTTGTATTTAATGAACCTATCCCCGGACCTATTGATTGCATTGGTTTGATCATTCGATGACGGACGGCAAGTTTATCAACTACTTTTCTTTTTTTTTTTCGAAGACCCTGCTAGTACTGTTCGCCCGGAATCCCCCTAAGGATGGCTTTGGGCTCCCATTGAACCTGAGAACTAATTCTATGAGTACGCTTCCTGCTTAGGAAAGAAGTTCCTGGGTTTGGGAGCCGGGCTTCAATGCATGAGAAAGCGGTCCAGATGAAGCGGATGATCGAGACGAAAAAGAAGATGGGGCTGATGAGGAGGAAAAGGCATCTATTCGCAGGTGCGGCAATGGACAAATAATAAAAAGCATTACCAGAATTCTTTTTTTAAAACGCAGTTTGTCTTATTGAGCCGAGTTTTGACTTTCTCTAGAAAGAAAAAAAGGGGGGTCAAGTAAGTCTGCCTTTCGATATCAGCAGTCTCAGTAGAAATAGAATCAGACGCATTTTCGATCGAGTGGGATCAAAGATAATATTTTGACTTTAAATTTATGATAAAAAAAAAATCTAAGAAAATGGATGGTACCGACCCCATTCCCTACACTTGCTTCGGCCTCATCTGCTCCATTCGCCTTCTTTATAAGGTGTTTTTCTTTAATATGGAGTGAGCGGAAGGATACGCATTGCGCGTAACAGCAGGAACCTCCACTGAGAAAGATTTCACCTACAGCGATTAATGCCTTGGGGAAGTCCTAACTGGGTTCAAAGGACACTTCGTATATTCTATATATTTCATTAAGGCCAAAGGCCCTTCTTGACTCCAGGACTGTGGGGGCCTACCTCTATATACCACGTTTGTTTGGCATACGAGTTTTATTAAAATACAAAATCAGCCTTTCATCATTGAGGATCACGCCTGTAAATAGGCTGCTTCTAGCTTTTGGCACACTTTAAGCCTTTACTGGATTCCTATGCATCTTGTGTTATAATAGAGAACAGCGCCTTAATCTATATCTAAGTGCCCTATACACCCCTTTGGAAAGATGCGCTTATGTCAAGCAGAGTGAAAGACTTAACTTACTTTATGATAGATGCATTTGCTTTAACTTACATTTAATTAGAAACTTAGACTGAGACAGGATAGAGATTAGAGTTGTTATAATATAAGAAATGTGCGCTAATTACCGGAATATCTCTGTATATGAGGATTCCTGTGCACCATAAACAATTAGGGGTCAATCCACGGGTAGTAGGGGGCCCTTATAAGCATTCCTCTTGTATAATAGAGAACAGTTCTTTCAGACCCTATACACTCGGAACCCTAGCTATGCAATTATATAGAATAAAAGTATACGCATTCATTATGAGACCTCTTTTCTTATGAATGAATTAAGTAAGTAGCTCTTTTCCTCAACATAGCTTATGTGCTAATCTAATATAGTGTAATAAGATAAACGAGCAGCTTCTTTCTCATGGGGTTCATACTAAAGGAAGGGTCTTACTGAGTTGAGTTAGATGAGTTGAAAAAAATGCTTTTTCTTATTATATAACACCTATTCGCGTGATTATACCTAAAATTGCTTATGTCAATCCAGTTCCCGATCCGGATCCTGGCCCTAGATGCTGGACCTCATATGGAGGAGGGGGCTTACATTTCGGAAACAACTGGAAATCATATCACTTTACTTATCCAAGGCACCCGCTCTTGTCATATCTAGACTAGCAAACATGGGTTCCATTTCTCATAGAATCCTAATCTTAATCCTAATTGTAAGCAATCTCGTACGAGATTATATAAGAATATCTTAACATGAAAATAAAAAAGTAGTAGTCCACGCTTTATTTAGACCTGTATAAAGAATATCTATCAATCGGTCCTATTTTCGGTCCTATTTTCGGTCCTATTTATGGTAAAACAAAGGATTCTTTTAATTTATACGTTGTAAACTACCTGATCACCTAGTGGCCGATCACCTGGATCTTTATCGGCGTGGGGGAATGCCCGCTATTGTTGTAAAACTTTTTTTTCTCCGTCCGATGCATGCATTCATCTTAGAATGCGTCCTATTGTCTGGTTGTTTGTCCTCCTCGTAGAGGAAAGGAAGAAGCTTTATATATATATTATAGGCTCCGTGCAGTAAGTAAACTTAACTTCCCTCCATACTCATCATTACACCCTTTTTCCTTTTTGTATATGATCCATTTCCACCTTCCATTGAAAGGTACCGTAGGACAAGACCCTCCCATTGGAATATCATATTAAGGGTATATAAATGAAAGTACCGCTCTTTCCAAGATCATCTTGGTCAGCATCCGTTTCAATTGTATCTTCGACCGAAACTTCGTCCGTGGGTGTTCCCCGGGAAACTACAGCTTTTCTTTGCTTCAAACTTCCAATTGATGATTGCACGAAACAGATTTGTTAGCAAAAAGTTCTTTCACGCCAGCATGTGATTAAGGGCAGACTTTTCCCCTGTTCGAAGGAGCAAGAGCAGCTTCGCATCCTTGTCAACGGCGGATTGGTTTTCGGGACATGCAGGACTCTTATGACCCTAATGTAGGGGCTCTTATTGAACATAATCAATTGAAGTAGTGCTTACTACAGCAGTCCTAGCCTTAACACCCGGGATTACACTTCTTGCACATCTATGCTAATAACTTGGCGACACATGGGCTACAATTTATAAATTTTATGCACGATATGACTGTAAGTCACATGTTAACCCTTGGAATAGGAAGTTTTATATAATAAAGGAGTGGCTTCCCATTAAATAAGGGGCAAAGCTGACTTCCGAGATTTAGGCTTAAGCTTTCCTTTGCCTTTGGGCTTGGGGCCCCCGCCCTACTCTTTAGTGATCGTGATTTAGCCCTCCCCCTGGGCGTACCAGGATCCGCTTGTTTGCTTTCCACTGTCTGAGCTCGGTTGGGACATACTAGCGGTTTGACTGAGATATAAGACCCTTTTGAATGACTGTCCACGGTTGGAAGGACTTAGGACTCGTTTCTTTCGACCACCCAAGTGCCGTCTTTCGGAGACTAGTATAACGTGTTTACAGAGATTCATTCCCATTCTGAGACCCTTTGACGTTTTCTTTTTATCGAAATACACGCCCGAGAAGCTCCCTTAGGAAGCTACAACAGTCGAAGTCTCAGCCCAGTTGAATTCAGAGAAAGAGATATTTATGGCGAAGTAGATGAAGCTGCTTCAGCTGTGATTTGCGCGAAAGAAAGGATATCTAAGAAAGGAAGAGCCAAGCCCTTATCTCAATTGTTTCCTTTTTACTTGCGTAATTCTAAAGAACCGGTGCTTGAGACATATTCTGCCCATATGACGATGTCAGAGGCGAACCCTTCCTTAATGTAATTAAAGGGCCTATCCTATCTATAACTACGAAGGAATTTTTATAAACCAGAGAATTAAATCCTCGTTCTCCAGACAAACGACGAAGGTAAATTTATTTTGAACAAGTGCACTAGGGCTCCTGTTAGTTTTGGGGCTTATTACCCCTTGTTTGTTTCGCCAGGAAGGGCTTTTTCTAAGGCGCAAGAACCTGTGTTTAATTTGTTTCATGTGTCCCTAACGACGTAACAAAGAGTGAGACAGATGAAAGGGAAACGGGCTTAGGAATGAAGTTTATTACCCTCGCAGCATCAATAACTACAACTGTCACGTCTGACCGATTGAAGCCCATTGACGGACCCATATCGAAAGAGACAGGGTGCTTTGCCACTAATATGAGTTCTTAAAACGAATTGGCCTGTCCATAAGTTAAGTAAGGAAAGCAATCACAAAAAGCGATTGGTCCAGCCAGCTTCCCCTACTTGTCAACACACTCGCTCGTTCATTTCATATCTATCCGTCTTTAAAGCGCAGGAAAGCGCACTTAACTCAATTTAGGTGGGGCCTACTCCTTTCTTGGTGGGGTGAGCGGGATTTCCTTCTATAAAAATGTACGTTCCATGGCAAAGTGCCCTTTGTTTGATACCCGTCGGGACTTTATCGACACTTTTTTCCCGTACTTAAGACGAAACGTCGTCAGCTGCCTTTATTGACTCGACAAATCTTGAAATTTTTTTTCGTGTAGTGTGTGACCCATAAAGGTAGGACAATTTGACCCCCCTCGTCTTCCAAGCCAGAGGTAATCTACAGTACACAGTATTTAAACTTGGATTATTCCGCTTCAGCTACTGATGAGATTTCATCTTTCTTTCCAAATGAAGCCCGCCCCGCAAGGACTTCCTTGTCTGGGTCCTCTTCGACCGCAACTCCCGCAGCTGCTATATAAAGTAACTGTTCAGGACCATTATACGGATATAAATTATATGGGTAGCGCGCGAAAACGTCATCTTTCAAGGGTTGACCCTTTACTTTCACATTCCGAATTGTAAAATAAATTACGAGCTTGGGCTCTTGGCATACGGAGAAATGCTTCCAAAGAATCTCAGCATTTTCTAAGAAAGGCAAAAGAAAGTTTGACATATTATTGGAGTATTGACCTCTTAAATTACCTATTTTTTACTTTATACTATTTGGGTTAGATAATTAAGTAAAGTCAGAAGTCTAAACTTTTTTCTTCGAATTCGTCCAGAAAGAATTCAAGAAGATCTTGATCAGTAAATGCTTCTTTAACTGACGCGCTTAAATTACGAATACCTACCATTCTACCCCTTAGGTGGTGTATAAGAAAAACACTCCAATCTTGGGAGCTACCCCGTTGATGACATCACGCGATACTATAAGTTGGAAAGAGAAGAGTTTGAACGCCTTTACTGGTTGGAATGCCTGGATGTTCGTCCTTTCACGCCACCAATCCTCCTTTCTCCGGCGAAAAACCCAGTCATACGATTCCATAGGACTCATTCCTCAGTTCATTGGATTTGAAATATCTTATTTGATCCCGTAATTGGTCGAGTGAAAGGAGCCGTCAAGATAGCCTTTCTTCTCTTCCGATGAGTGAAAGCTATGTAGCGAGTAGAATGTGAACGAAAACACTACTCGACGAGAGTCCATCTTTTATTAAATATTCAAGGGGCTACTCTGAAAAAAGGCGCAAGGGAATGGGCATTAGGGTCTAACCCACTTCCTACAGTGGAAATGATCCTTGTGATATATCAAACTAACAGAGGAATAAAAGTGGTGTGTTAGCCTTCGTTCGTGAGCGTAGCCTCAGCAATCCAATTTTTTTTTCACATAGGACAGTACTTATTGAACAAGTGCAAGTGAAAGAAGCAAGTTGGCTTTGAGTGAAGTGAGATGCGGGTCTCTTATGACTTACAATGCAAGGCTTACATGGGACCAAAATATCCTTAATGCTCTTTCTGACTCCTTTAAAGGCGTATCGCGACGAAACGAGGCTCTTTATAGCTGCTCGCATAGAGAAAGACGGCCGGCAGCTGGATTGGTTCAAACGAAAGAAGGGAGCGGGCGAGGCAAAAGAAAAGAAGAGGCTAGATTTCATTTGATTGAATTTAATCTGAAACAGGTTAGTTATCTTATGAAAGTAATTTGCCGGACAATTCTCAATTCTCTGTTAGAAATAGAACTGGAATTCTAGGGCTTACTTAAGTTGCAATTCCCTGGTCTGTAACAACTCTTCTTTACTTTAAGCTTTTAGGGCTCTTCCTTCTCAATCTCAAGGTTAGACCTGGAAGAGTGGGTTCCACAAAGCCAACAAGGGGTCTGGAAATCCTTTCCCCTGACTCATCTCGAAAGAAAAGAAATGCCTAAACCTAAATTCAAGTTACATACGTATTATAGAGAAAGCCTGCTCTTGAAGGAAGAGCCTTTTTGGTCCCCTAGCTTCCAATCTTATCGCACGTTTGATTCTAAGTCCCTTCCTTTATTTTAAATCTTAGCCCTAAAGGAAATGGCGCTGGCTTTAGGTCGAAAGAAGATCTTGTCCCAGCGGTTGACATATGTTTCACGGTGGGTTTCAATCCAACTACATTTCTTTCTTCTTTCTTATTCCGATCTTATATAATACAATATATGATGCCCTTTATTTAAGTAGCGAGTGAAGGAAGGAAGCGTCCATTCAGGAAGCAGCTATCCTCTCTTTATCTCTACACTATGAAAATAAGGAAAAAAGCGGAGGAAAGGAAAATGCCAAGCCATTCACCCAACCCACTAAGGTATGGGGTACTGCAAAAGAGGCAGAAGGCAGGGGACTTGGTCATATGATCGAGAAAAACCAGACCCAGGGGCAAGATAAAGGTTGAGCGATTGATCCTTGTGATCATCTTTTCATTTAGTTACTTCGGAACGAACAAGACAAAGAAAGAAACGAGGACAAAGTACAAGGGGCGAGAGGTTGAGAAGACCCGCAAAAGAAGCTGCTTTAGCTGATCGTGGATGGAAAGAAAAAGGGCAGGCTCACTTGCTTTTTCCAAATAGAAGTGGCTTTAGAACGTTTATCGCCCGACCACTTTAAATTAATATAGACTTAAGGTATGAGGAGGACCAAGGTACCTATGCTGCTCAAAGGCTCCCGCTAATTTATGGCTTTTTTCTGACCCGCCAAGGACCCAAGCCAATGCATGAATATTGAATTTTTTGGAGGGCTTTTATCCTCTTTTCCTACATCGAAATGTGAAAGAATTCTTTTAACTACAGGCTCGCTGACCTATTCTATTAGATTTTTGATTATGATATCGTAAAAAATCCTCATTAAGATAGGTCGAACCTGATACAGAAGGGTAAGGAGTACACATTCGCCTTCTTTTCTGTATCTAGTAGAATTATAATATGAATTAAATTTGATGCTTACCTTTGGGCACAACCTTCACATCCGGAATTGATCCTAGTTTTTGCGCCGCCCTCAGAAAAAAAAAATAAAAGTGGTTTTGTGACAATACGTCTTGAAGGACACAGGAGGCTTACTTCGTTTGATCGATATACCTCTCTATTAGTGAAGACACTTCTTTATTACAGATAAGAAAGCGATATTATAAGGACGAAATATGCTGGATTTAGGCCCAAGCATTGGAAGAGATGGGTTCACGCGTGACACACCTTTCAGCACGCGTTCACCAGGATGGATCTTTGAGCAAGCAGGAACCCATATTACAAGGGCAGCTCCCCCTATATTATATCCGAGGATCCCCTGCTTTAGAATTATGTAACTTATGTAAATGTAAGAAAACATAAGCCTACTTTAAGAAATTATATACGCTCGAAGCGACAAGTTCGCCTTTTAGCACTGCATGTGGGAAAGTCTTTTATAGCCAAAGCCAATTCTAAGGGCTAGAACTAAAGTGAGATCTTTCGATAGGAGGACCCCTGGACTGTTGTTCGCCGGATGGAGTTAAGGAAGTCTTGCAATCCTTCAAACAAATTACGTGTTCGATATTTTTTATACTATCTATCAGCAAGGAGACTCCGCAACCGTTATCCTCAATCTGACGCTTTTCTTCGAACGGGTCTACATACAGTTCTCGTTCTAGCATTCATGAAAAGGGGCGGGAAGCCCTTACGTACTCAAAGAGTATTATAGAACAGTTGAAGTAGCATTTTCTTTCTATAAAAAAAAAGATTCTTTTTTTTTTTT